>JAANSP010000456.1:0-21376 GCA_036850745.1 Homidia socia | reverse complement strand
AAAACTAAAATACCATAATATTCCATATAGAATAATATGGCATCATAAAACAAGTTTTCCTTTTGCACGTCACTATATTAAGATAACAACTATTTGTGGATTTTATTTTTAAAGGTAGTATCCATCAAGTGCATTCGCTTTGTTGAAACAGATAACACCTGCAATGTTCCGTTGATCTGTACAGTGCTAGACATTCTGCGCATATCCAAGAACTCAGCTCTGTGTTTTAATAAATGAAGTGGAGAGGACAGGCGCAAAACAGTGAGAGAACAAAGAGACTCACAAAGAAAGGTTTTGAGTCACTAGTCACTGCCTCCACTGCACTCGCTCCGTTCCTTCAGTTTTACTCTACTTGACTCAACATACAACAACCATAAATATTTTTTTGTTTGCTGTTGGTGGTGGTGGTCCAGTCTAATGATTAATAAACCCTAGTATTATTTATACGCATACCTATTATAATATGAGTAGATAGGCATACTTATTCTTAGAACCTTTTTCTTTGCAAGAGACCACATTATCATTTCTTTCCCATAAACATTGTGTGATGCATCATTGCATATACATTTTGTTTTTAATAAAGGAATCATAAGATGATGAGCATGAAGTGAAGACCACGATGTAAACTGCATGGAAAGCAAAAATCTCTCAAGTAAATAAAAATATATTACATGCGGCTTACTGCCAGTTTTGATTCAAGTTTTTTTTGTATAACCACATGCATATTGAAAAGAAGCTGTAAAGAAAATGATTCCTATCTTTTATACATGGGACACCCCGACACTGGCCAGGATATCACTCGTCACCAGTGTACCATCGTCCGTCAACGTCTAGAGGAGATATTTTGTTTGCACATCATAATAATAAGACAAGTGTAAAATTACTTGGCAATCTTAAGAATACATTATTTTATACACCCCTATCACCTTATACTCTCATGACCTAGATGATTAGGCGCCTATATGGGTGTACAGGACAATTAGTTTATGCGAAAAAATACTGCTGGAGGTGCTGGTGATTAGCGAATATATTTTATACTCAATATTGTTACGACTGTTGTATGTGGGTGTTGTTGCGTGTAGTTTTTAACAAAAGTGGTTCGACAGGGTTGAGTATCATTGCATTGCAAGATATGTACTTTAACATGACTCAATGGTTCGTCAGAAAGTAAATGAAAGTAAGCACTCACAAACGTCTTCTCTCGTTTTACCTGTTTAACATAGGTCGATAAACTTGTGCTACTACGTAAAATTTTGGTCATTCAAACAAACCTCTTTTAGAACAACGCACGTCAGATTTTTTGTCAAAAAGTATAGACAGATAATTTAACAATATTTGGTCAAAAGGGCCGTAAAATCTCTTAAAATGGCAGCCCTTTTCCAGTGTTTCCGGAAAAAGCAAAGGGGTAATACTAACGAGAAGATTAAGGACAAGTGTAAGTGTGCAAAAGTTAACAAAGTTTTACAATGCGAGCATTGCAAATCCACCCTTGTTGGATACTGGGAACGGGATGGCACTGACGGTGCTGATGGAGGAGCTTGTAGCAAAATTATATCAAACACGACAACATGCATGTAAGCAAAATAATGTGAGAAATTAAAAAAAAATATATATTGCTAACATATGAATGAGCACTCATTGCAAAATGTTTCTGCCAAAATAATCAATCTGTGAGATTGGCAAATTTGAAACAAAGTTATCAGTAATTAATTCAAGATGTATTTACGCTTTTATTTAGAGATTTACAAGATGCTTCAACAAATGGCGACTCATCCTCGGATGGAAACTCTCCTACAAACACCGCACCAACGAGGAACTTTAGAGGAAACAATAACACTGGTTTTTACATGAATGATTACAGACCTTCCGCACAGTCAAACATTTCCGGAATGTCCTATATGCCAGTTTCAAAAAATGATCCTAATTATAACATGAAACATAGAAGGCGAGGCAAAGCTGTGATATTTAACTTTGCTCAATGGGTAAGATAACATGGTTGATTATGTAAATGCGTGTCAAAAAGGAACTATAACTTGTCTGTGGAAATTTGACAAAATACGAAAAAGTATAAAATTTCATTGTTAATTTCCTACAGGATAACACAAACATCCCTTCAATGGATCTCGCACCAAGGCAGGGATCAGAAAAGGACAAAAAAGATCTTGCAGAGTGTCTCAAAAATTTGTCTTTTGAAGTTGTTTGTTACGATAATCTCAAACGTCAAGTATATGATAGGATTATCGATGAGTGTAAGTTTAACAAAAAAAATATATTCAATCTAAATTTAATTACACTTGGTCTTAATTGATTTGTATATTATTTGCAACTTGTATAGTGCGCATGGAGGACCATACTGATGCAGACTGTCTTGTCATTGCTATAATGACACACGGGGAGAAAAATTCTATTTACCTTAGGTAGCTATTTTATTGCAAAATTGAATCTAGCTTTGTAACTAGAAATACCTCGAATACTAATACTAAATTTAATTTTAACATTTAATTATTCTTTAAATTTCTGGATAGCGATGGATCCCTTATTCCTGTGAATTCGGTTTGGGAAGAGTTTGAAGCAAACGCATGCCCAACATTGGCTGGCAAGCCGAAAATATTTATTATACAGGTTTGTAATATTATATTCTGTATTGCCACTTAAGAAGTACTATCGTCTTTCAAAATAAAATTGATAAATTGAATTTTTCTATCTAGGCCTGTAGAGGTGATCGATACGACCATGGAACTCGTCTCTTGACTGGAGGAGGTCAGACCTCTAACGTCCAGAATGATGTCACTGACTCTGGAACCTTCTCGTACGTCATTCCAAACGCTGCTGACATTATTGTTGCATTCAGTTGTCCATTAGGTACATAAAATTATTACTTTTCTTCATATATGTCAATTTCTTTCATACATTTTGACTCTTCAAACTACTTAATATTTTTTTGCTCATTAGGTCATTATTCCTGGAGGCATCCAGAAAGAGGCTCATGGTTTATACAAAGTCTTTGTAAAGTATTTAACAGTTCAGGAAATGAAATGGAATTGAAATCGTTGCTCACTACAGTTTCACGTGAGGTAATGCCGTATGAACTAGTATGATTTTCAAGCATTATTCCAGTACATAAAATGGTAAAGTTCATTAAATAATTTTTAAAACATTTTATGGAATGTTGCAGGTCGCTGTAAACTATGAATCCAACACCACTCACCACGATTCAAACAAAAAGAAGCAGGTACCATCAACATCCAGTACGCTTATAAGAAATGTATTTTTCACGCCAAAAGAAAATCCAACTATGCAACCAATTACGAATGGCAATACTGTCGAAGTTTCAACACACATTCAACCGAGAGAAGATCAAGCAAATGAAAATTTTATTTCCAATGGGTTTCACGTTTTCAATATTCCGCAAGTGCGGGCAGCAGTCGCACAAGCCCAATCTTCGAGAACAGAAAATTTTGAAGTCAACACAGAAATGGAGGTAATCGCGCCGCCAGAAATCCCTCCATTAGTGCTGTCAGTTTTGGACGGTGTACAGTCACAAACTGAAAATGGAAATGTAGCTGTTGAAGTACATAATTCAGTTGTGTCCAACGATCTCCCTGAGTTGACTTCCGCGGTAGATCAAACTCTTCAAAATGGTTCAACTCCTTAACGATAAAAGTCACAATAATGTTAGAAAGAATTTTTAAACGCAATAATAGAAAAAAATGGTGAACATGTAAAAGGTAAATGAAGGTGGTTAATTCTCAGATCTGTGCTTCAATTTATAGTTTTTTACTGGAGAGCTTACATACCTAGAAAAATGGTTTAATACTTATTGTGATGTTTTCAACGTCATTAGTTAACTACTAAATTATTGTAATTCCATCCTTAATTATATTACCAGAAAAATATTTGCTAGACAATATACTATATACTACAAGCTTTATTGTCCTTTGCCTTGTTAGTTAGGCTTCTCCTTGGTGTCTTTTTTCAGCTTTGTAGTATTTACTTTTCGTTAGTGTTTTGTGATACTGACCGTGAATCAGTAAAAAGTTTATTTAATTATTTATTCAGATTTTATCTACAATATAATATTGTTTGGTTCGTCCTAGCTTATTTGTTGTATTAAATCATTCGCATATCGCAATTTTAAACGTTTAGACCTAGATACATTGTATTCTCAGTCGATCTGAATAAAAACCAAAAGTAATAATTTAAAAGAAATTAATTTAATCTTCATGAAACAATACAGTTTCAATACACATCAACCATCAATAAGAATTCAGTACCGATTTTTATCTATCACACTGAACAAATCATTTTTAGTGGAAAAATACTTTTTTGCATAACATGCTAGTACAAAACATTTTCAAATAAATAAAAATAAGTTATTCAAAGACGTTTCTGACTGAACATTAAACTGCTGATTTAATCTGCAAATATGACCCAAAACACGCACATATACTGGAGTACCACAAAGAATTCTGACATTGTGAAAATACCTATGCATAATTCAGCAAAATATAGTGACAATGTGGTCTTTAAAACATCATTGCTGTTTCGCTAATANTCAGCAAAATATAGTGACAATGTGGTCTTTAAAACATCATTGCTGTTTCGCTAATACAATGTTTTCATGCATATTACGCATTATGCATGCTAAGTCATCTACAATGCATCATATAAACAATTTGATATAACCACTGGACCTACTCGAGTCGGAAGCGGAAGAGTGTATGGGATTCAATGCAATTCAGGTAAGCAAAAAAATCCTTTGCATTCTACTAAAAATCCTCTCATACAGACAAACCTGCATCCGGAATGATAAAAGTTAACAAATGGCTAGCTCAAAACTTTCTGTTAGGGAGTAGCACACATCATGCCTTATCACATCACAAATAGTGCCATTAACCATCAGTTTGAATTTTAAATTCTAGTAAAACAAATGCAATGTTACCACCAAAGTAAACTTTAAATAATATTTTATAATACTGACAAAATGTCACAAGCCTACAGCGTATTTACAACAAGAGTATAATGTCATAAAAAATAAAGAATAGAAATCTCATTAAAAGACAGTAAGTGGCGATGACTATCCAAATGCACAGCAAAAAATAGAGTTTCTTTTTAAAGCGTTTATGATTGTTGGTAAAAAAATTCAAATCGCTGTTCATGTGTCCTTAGCGTGCAAATCGCATAACACAACTACGCTCAAGAAAAGCATAAGCATGATTGAACGAAATACAACTTTGTTTTGTGGTAGCTCAGAAGCTCAACAAATCACGTCATGCTTCTGTAAATACACAAAGTTAAGTAGAGAGGAGAACATTATTAGTAACCATTATTATACCACAAACAGATTCCTATATACAAACACATATTGGAAAGAATAGCTAGCGTGTGCTCGTGTGATAAAAAAATGTTCAGACTTAATTGTTCTCTTACAAAATGTGAAACTTGTACCTATGCATAAACTCATGCATAAAACATAACTACAAATAATATTATTATATTATAGTTTGGTAGTACTTCACATCATTGTCATTATAATCATAAAGTATCAGTAACCTCAGTCAGGATCTTATTGCATAGCACTGACAGGATACAAATGCCAAGTATTTGTTCCGTCCGATATCGCGATATCCAAATGATGAGAGTTGAGGTTGAGAGTTTTTTTGCATGGAATTTTGTGAATGACTTTGCTTTGAATAAAATCAGACAATGCGGTTGTGTTAAGCTCTGTGATATGGTACGAAATGAATAATTGTTACGCACACTATATATTTAATGCGTTAGTTAAGTTAGAATAAATAATACTGTGGTTTACAGACCATTTCATTTGCTTTCTGTCCTCGAAGTAAAAAAAATTGCTTATATTAAGGCAACAAATACGCAGTATGTATATAGTCGTAATAAAAAATCATCAACCTCTTTGTTCTATGTGAGTACTGACTACTTTATAGTGCACACGTCATAGGTCCACGTAACTTGAGACACGTATGGTACATCATCAATCGTTTCAAGTTTACATGGAAAAATTATATTCATTGTCGTCGCCTGTCTAATTGCAGTTCGGCTTCGATCAGTTGCGGTGGTACATCCGTACAGATGCTCGCCGCTGTCGTTAGTCGTTATCAGTATTATTTCATTTCCATTTTCTGCATAAATATCCTTTATCCTGTTATATACCTATATTACCGTTTGAGAAGCAATATTATCGAATTCGTTGCAGCTTCTGTTTTCTGTTTGTTTGATAAACTTGATTGATTAAGTAATTACGTTTAATTGTTCTGTTGCAGTATTGCATGAAAAGATTTCTGTGCATCATTACAGCGAGCATTAGGACATTAGATACAAATGAGTCAGTAGAGAAAGAAATTACCGTATACAACGAAATAAAACAAAGTTTGGTTAGGCTATACCGTCTCGTAACATAGTTCGTTCACTCACGCATGTGCCTTGTGCATGTACATAATTGACAGATAATTGAAAAATTAACGTTTGAATGTTCAAATTAATCATATCAAGAAAAGCATGCAGTAACTTTGAATCTCAATTGTTGATAGTACAAATCACATATAGTAATTATTTTTTGTAACTACTTAAAGTGTGCAGACTGAACAACTTTCAGTCTGCCAGTAGCAGGCGCTTGAATGCATCAAGTCATACCAATAAAAAGACTTGCTTCTTTGAAAATGAAGCTTTTGTGTGGTGCAGTATTGTGTTTGGGAGTTATATACCTTGCGGCGGTTGTAACGGTGGCGAGTGGAGATGGATCTCTGTCTAGTAAGAAGTTGGTTCAAGTATATTCTCAAAAGACTGATGATAGCAGTAACCTCGGGTTGGAGCAGCAAGATAAAGCAGACATAAACACATTAAGGCTTGTCCAAGTGGTAATGGATAATTAAAAATTAAAGTATATTTTAAACGATTTAATAACTTCAACATATACGAATACACTGTTCACTTTTGTTGAAGATTTTTAGACACGGCGATAGGACTCCAATAGACAGATTTCCAAAAGACCCTTATAATTCAAAAAAATTTTGGCCTGAAGGATGGGGAAAACTAACAAAGGTATAGGCATGGGATTGAATATTATGGTGTATTAACACCCGCAGAATCTTTTAAAACTTTTAAAAGGCTACAATATTAAACTCAACACAATGTATGCTAATTTTGTTCTGATCTGTACATGCAAATTAATTTTTCAATTAAAAGGCAGGAAAGCTGATGCAGTATCATCTAGGACAGTACATCCGGAAACGCTATGATGGATACCTTAGTAAAACGTACACTTCAGATCAAATTTATGTTCAGTGCTCAGATTTTGACAGAACTATTCAAAGTGCCATGGCCAATCTAGCTGGAATGTGGCCCACCGTTGATGAACTAAAGGAGCTCGAAATGCAGCAATTTGTGCCTGTGCACACTATTCCAGCGTCGATGGATAATGTACGTGTCCATGTATCAGAAAAGATGTGCATTTATCTTGTGATTTTTTTTGTAAAAATTGGTTTGTTTCCAACAGAAAATTGCCTTTAGTCTGCCATGTCCCAGGTATGGAGAATTACTTGATAAAGTCACGAATACACCATCTGAAAAATCCTTCGATATGGAAAACGAAAAACTCTACAAGTTTCTTTCCGAGCATTCAGGACTTAATGTCACAAGCTATCTCAACGTTTCAGAAATTTATGACACACTTTTCGTTCAAGTAATTGTGCCTCAATGTACGATACAATATTTAATCCGACAATAGATGAATAAACTATTTTTTTTTAATTTTAGGCATGTCACAACTTTACTTTGCCATCATGGGCTCAAACTGTTTTTCCCGATAAGCTGAAACCCCTTTCAGAAAAATGGTTGAAAGCAAAGACGTTCACCGACGAAATGGTACGTTTACACGCAGGACCATTAGTAACAGATATTGTAAGAAACATGAAACGTGTAGTTGAGAAGCCAACTGAAGAAGAACTACAAATTTTGGAAACTCTCTTCAAAACACCGGCTGTCAAACTTTTTGTTTACTCTGGTCACGATACAACAATAAGTCCAATGTTGGAGGCACTAGGAATCTTTGATGGAAAACTTCCACCATACGCTAGCAGTTTATATTTTGAACTTCACGAGAGTGAAGAATTGAATTCTAAAGTCTTCCATGTTAAGGTAAAATGCAAAACTTTTTAAAATGGAGATATTCATCGCATAAGAAAATTCAGAACTACAGTTTACTTTGACCATTTTCCTCTTTATAGGTATTTTACCGTCCAGATATTCATAAGCCGGCAATAGAAATGCCACTGAAAAAACGATGTGACAGCAATCCATGTACTTTTGAAGACTTTTTTAAAGGCATGACTCCTTACATTTTGGATGAGAAGCAATGGGTAGAGGAATGCCAAATAAAAAAATAATTATTTATATCCGTATGAGGAGGGCCCTCATATTCCCTCCTTTGTGTCTAGTCGGTACTATACAAACGCATGCATTTTATTTTTTTTTTCGTTAAAAGTTCTTCAATAAACTTTGTATTTTTCTGATTAAATACGCATTGTGAGTAAACGGTGTCGTTTTATTAAGAAACTGCCGGTGGTATTGTGATATATTTATTGTAAAATATTTAGAACCAAGTTCAAGCTCATATGATATCACATATTAGGACATTCATCAACACTGCATACTGCAAGAAAAGGTAACATAACGCCGCAAAATTCTTAATTTGTAGGTTTAGGTGCCAAAATTTGCTTCAAACATCTATAGCAGCATCTTTTTTAAATTTTTGATGCAATGAATAAATATCTGCATGTATGTAAACGTTTGTTTTCAATTTTCATTGTGTCTGACAGTTTATTATTGACATTAAATAATTAATTTCACAGACTTGAACGCAAAACAAAATCCATTCCAGTCACATATTACTCACGTTATATATATGTATATATCATATGTATCGTATCTGCTTATAAATTATGCCCTGACACGACAAGAATTACACATCATAAAAGTTATTCTCATCCCACCATCTTTATTATTACACATTCACAATTTTATGTCAGTACATTACATAATTTAACCGTAAATACTAAGTGTTCTAAAACATGAAGATCATATTAAAATCTGATAACGCATGATGATGGGTGACACATCTTATCAATCATGCTAGTTTATAGTAATAACAAAGGTTATGTACACTATACTCTTATGTTGCTAAAATCTATTTAAAACTTATTTAAAATACAACGCAGGTTACACTAAAATCTATTTTTAAATAATGTCCCGTACATATACATTCAAATGTACAAGTTTCTGTATGTATATAGTTCTCAATTTACACGGAAGGTACTCTGACAATGTACATGTTTGAATTGTAATTTTTTTTGTTCTACGCATTTTCAAATGTCATGTCGTATAAAAGTCAAATGTCCGTTGATTTTTTTTACTAACTAAATACTTTACTTGTACTCTATTCGCTACTCTTTTTTATATTTTTAATAGTGCAGTAATCCATTATTATATAATGTAGTAAAATAGTCAGATGAACAATTTTTTCAAAGGACAATAATTTTTTTAAAAAACTTAACGCTTACTCTCATTTAAAAAAAATTGACAAATGAAGCATATTTAGAGCCCTCATTTTGTTTTTTAAAAAAATGACATTTTCCATTAAAGGGCTAAATATACTGTCTTTAAAATTTCTACGACACACTCGGTACCACATGTAATCAACTACACAACAACCTCATCATTACACATATACGTCTCTGTAGAATATTACTAAAATTCATGACCAATTTTCATTTCATTATCGCACGATAACCTATCTTGCTAGTAACTAAACCTCGGCTCCATCCAACTTACAAAGGAATGCTGTTAACTTGTGAATAAATCACAACAATTACATACTACATGTACAGTAGATAAAATATTGATAATAAAAATCCGAATCTCAGTAATAAAGAAATTGACCTATTGTAGGTTCATGGTCAATTATTAGTATGCGTTTTAAAATATTATTATTATTATTATAAATAGTTTTTGGCTGTTTTGTTTTGTCAAATGTATAGTTCACTTACAACAAGTACATACCTATTATTCAATATATCCTAGAACAGAAATCTAGGAATGCAACGAATAAATAAAAAACAGTTCGATGGAATTGTTGTTGGACTACAACGATTGATTGTCATTGGGTCAAACCAACTCTGCTATAATGAATGGTCTTATAAAAACTGAAAGTAACAGGGGCGAAAATGAGACATTTTTAAACCTTTCGAATTGAAATGTAGAACATGGCACATCAACTGCTTTTTAATTTTTGGAGTATTGTAGGCTTCCTGTCGGAAATTAAAATCGTCATTTTACTGTTATTTTGAAAAGTACTGTATTGTATTAGTCTGGAAAAAACTGATTGTTTGTATTTGTTGAAGAAATACGTATATTAAAAGGATGACGACATTTTGTTCTTATTTTTATTTTTTTGGAGAAGGTTATGACTTGCAAATATACTCGGATTATCAACACATTCATTCATAATAATAATAATATTAATAAATATAAATTAGTGATTAGTAAAACTACACCATATTATTAATTACAACTATTACAACTACTCGCATACTTTCAATTTATTTTATGGAGGAATTCAAGACATTATATTCTTTGAACTAATTCTTTGAGATCTGACATGACCATTTTCTTTTTGCCTTAGTGAGTCAATATTATTACAGCATTTCTCGCGTCTACATCATCATAATAATAATATGGGTTATCATCTATGGTATTTGATATCATTGATTGTTCACTTAGTAAAACGTACAAAGCTATAACTAATAGGATAAATACACTCTTACAGCTAATCACATAAAAGTAAATGACGACATGCTCATTTCATAAAGAAGTTGTAGTTGCGTCTTTAATATATATTGTTGTACAATATCTGGATAACAATACAGCATAAATAAGTTATTCTTTATGTTTGATATAAATAATTTAATCGTTTGTGCTACCGGCGATGCTTGACCGATAGGTCAATCACGGATCAGGACATCACAAGTGCAGGAGCTGGAGGATTGTTAGTGTTGTCGGACGACTTGGAAGAGTTCGAGATGGGGTTATCGTTTGTGTCTCTTCTGTCGCCTCTCTCTCTATCACGACTACTACTTCCAAGTCGAGAGTGGGATTTGTGAGAAGAAATATCACCTAATGAGGAACTTGAACTTCGTCCGCTGCTCAAAGAGGACGCAGACGATGACGATGAGGAGGAGGAGTTGCACTGACCACCCGTTAGTTGATTGACACTAAGAGGATTGTTAATATCGTGGGGGTTTGCTCCCACGGGGTTCCTCCTTGGAAATGCATCCTTGAGACCCATCGGGAATGGAAAAGGTATATTAAGATTTGAAGCCGCAGAAGTATTAAAAAGGTGACCCAAGCCGAAGCCTAGGTTTGGTGATGGACCGTGATGATGATGATGGTGATGATTATTTTGGAGGTGATGATTGGAAAATTTAAGTGATGATGAAGGGGAAGGAATTGACGAAGATGAAGAGGAGAGGTGCGGCGAGTTCATGCTGCCATTGTTCGTACTGACAGAATTTGAACTAGTACTATTGGACGCTGTCGTGGTTGTAAAATTTGCGGAACTAGAGACAGGTCGATCGTCCGACAAAGAAGGTGTCATTGGCGATTGTAGACCTAGGAAAGTTAAAAAAAACCATGAACGTATCTATCATATTCTGTTAATTAAATAAATATTAAAAAATGTAACTGACTAGGAAGGGAGACAGCTGGACTTGCTAAGCTCGCTGGTGAAGGGAGAATCCCAGAAGGACTCGTAAGGGCTGGAGAGGGAAGAGACATTCCAGGAGAAGTTAATGACATTCCTAAGAAAGAAAAACAAATATTTATATATACGCTTTCTAGAAATATTATGCTCATTTTTTAATCTTGACCTCAAATTTTGGGCAAGTATTTCGTACAATTAATAATATTAATTTTTACCTGGAGAGGTGAGGCTGAAATTGGGGCTCATTCCCATATCAGAGGACTTGCCATCCAAGTCCGAATCCATTCCTCCTTTTGAATCAGGACTGCACGCTTCTCCAGCGCTACCTGCTGAGCCGAGGTTATCATCCGGACTGTTAACGTTTGTAGCATCTCCATTTCCTCCTTCCAAATAACGAATACACTTTTTCTTCCTCCTGTAAAAAATTCAAATACATTTGGGCATTGAATTTAAAAATATTCCAAACTGGCAGTGTAGTTTAAGGTAAATTAAAATTTAAAAAAAATCAAAAGTTTGGTTCATGCAAATTTCAACATGCAAGCTAAGTTGTAGTTCAGGCTCTACAAATAAATGACCTTACGTGCTAATAACCAATATTTAAATATTTATACAAATGTATGTATGTACCATAATAATGTTAAACCAAAAGTCATGCTTTGAAATAAATCTGATTTAAGATTCTAACATTGCGACAATGTAAAAAGAAAAACAAATTCTGTGAAAACTTTAACTATGTATTCTTATAATTTACAACATAAATTGTACATTTTAAATCTATAAAATAAAAAATGAGCTAAAAACGGTTGCATATAAATACTCAATTGATATTAACTTTTTTCTAATTATTTCTAATACCTCTTATTCGAAAGAATATCTTGGTTGACCTTCATTTTAAAACGCAGTTTTGGTGTCACCATTTTTCTTGTTAAATATTGCAAGTGTTAACCTGACCAATCTAGTTACTCAAGATGAATGATAATTTTCTAAAACTATCTAAAAGAGTACAGCGCAATACTACTACTACTACATTTTTGCTTTGCAATGGACACGACGAGAACTAAAATATGGACACTGGTACTTTGGAAGGTGTATTTGGTAGAAAAAGTTGGCAGCAGGTGGAGTTCCGTTATCCGTTAAGTAGGACTCGATGAAATCGGAGAGAATTATATATCACAGACAAATGAAACTCATGAATCAAAACAATATTTTGGCATCCACGAGAACCCCTTTTGTTATTATTAGCATTATTCAGTAATCACAATTCATATGAAACTATATCTCCCTATTTACACAACTACTTGATAATGACTTTCTAGTATGGCCTGAGTTGGGGAT
Organism: Homidia socia; assembly: GCA_036850745.1. Classification (NCBI taxonomy): domain Eukaryota; kingdom Metazoa; phylum Arthropoda; class Collembola; order Entomobryomorpha; family Entomobryidae; genus Homidia; species Homidia socia. The sequence goes on along the minus strand of JAANSP010000456.1, from coordinate 8,265 downwards.
ACATTTCAAGAGCTGGCAGCTACAGATTCACATAAGTTGGTTCTGGAATTGGGGAAGGGACGGCAACCCCTCCTCCATGACCATGTCCATGAAGGGCACCATGATTGTGACTACTTCCATGACCAGAAAGCGATATCTGTGCATGTGCATGGGATAAAGAGTGTGGATGGTGTGATTGAGGAGGGGGTGGTGGTGGTAAAGACGAAGAGTTATTTGTCCCGGGAATTGAACCCATCATGCCACCTAAACTAGTGTTCCCAGTAGTACCAGTATTGGATGAGGGATTCTGACAACTATTTCCCTGTTGCTGTGCATTATTATTACTTGTGTGACCATTGTTAAGTGACGACACTGCTGAAGACGCTGACACAGGGGCTGACATCAGCCCATTGTTATTTGCTGCCGCTGCGGCAGCAGCAGCTGCACTGCTCATTCCATAACCCGCTGCAGTTAGAAGATTCAGAGGACCTCCATGACCTTGATCCGGGCTGCTTACGTACACGCATATACACAATACAGGGTTATTGGTAATTACTGAGATTATTACTTTATCACAACAAAATCATCATTATCATCATTCCTTTCTAAGTTTAATGTTCCTTTTGTATCTTTCTCTCAATTTTGTGTTTTTTGAGTTTTCCAAAATCAATGTATAACAATTATTTATAGTAATGTTTCTACAAGTGTATTTAGGACATATTGGGCAACTTCCGCAATTAATTCTAGTCAACTTACACACTTCACACTTGTCACTGGAATGTATTTAGGCCAAGAAGACACGGACAAGGAAATTAAAACAAACAAACAAAAAAATTCTCAGAGCTACAAAGGCAAAAAAATTCAAAGTCTATTTTTTCGTACATGCATAAGAGATAAATCAAGTAACTAATATTAATAACAGTTACAATAAATATAATTAAAAATTGTACTGTCGGTACACACTCTATAAAAGTAGCTATCTTAGGATATATCAATACTACGCACTGTTTCTAAAAAATCACACTTTTGCTTTGCATAAGTCATAAACGTGGCAAAGCTGCACCAAGTTGATTGCAACAATGACTTTTACTACCAGGCTATTTTTTTACAAAAATCTATATAATAAAATACTGATATTACTGACTATATCTATATAGAACTGTATTAATAAAGTAAAATATATACACTAGTAAAACTTTGGGATAAAATATTGACATCTAGTGAACCAAACGTGAGTTTCAGAAAATGTGTCATGCCAGCCAGGATAGTCCAGACTGTCGATAATTTCATTATCAAAGAATTATTATACAAAACTACAACATATCAAAACCGGAAGTGCCGAATAGATAAATACATTGATTTCGGACGCTTGACAAAGCAAAAAAGTGAAGAAAAAATAAAATGGCACGATCGTTCCAATTATATAATGTTCATAACTTTTCCAGTATATGATGATAATGATAAATGACATGTTGTGATACACAGCAAAAGCTCTCACTTTTTTTCCTTTTTTTAATACTTTTCCTTCATTATTTAAGGTCAACCAAAGATACTCGCTCAGCCAAAGAGGTAGTCCTTTTTTATTTTAAATGCATATTATTATTTTCAATATACTTAAAATACTAACGAACCGATTAAGGCAAAAGCTAAAGTATTGTGCAAAGTTGCAAAGTTACTGCAGAGAGAGATGAACGTACGTACAACCATTACTATTTTAACAACACCAGAGTGTTGTGGGAAGACACATTTTCTGAAAAAAATGCCCGTAATAACGTGTTGACTTTATGATGCAAACCTGCTCAACTCCTCAGTTTTAAAAAATTGAATAAAATTACACAAGATATATTTTTATAAAGTGTGACATCTAACAACAAATAAAAAAATAACTTGAAATATATAAGTAGCTGATAGCATGACAGGCAGAATGATAAAAAAGTTACTGATTTTCAAACGCAGTAGCCGAGCAGCAACATTCCTTTTTTACATATAAAAATATTATTATTATTATCAAAACAAGGAAAAAATCAAATGTCAACTGAAAATTATAGCAAGCACATTCTCATTCCCACATGATTATTATTATTATTATAAAACATTTATGAAGACGGGAAAATAACTTTGAAAATAAAATGGCAAATTAACTTTGCTTATAGAACGTCACGCTAAATAAAACTTTTGCAAATTCTCAAGCGAATTTCCAATTATATTAAATTGCAGAGCTGCAAATGTGGAAAGTAAATATAACAAGAATAATATAGTAACAATTATAAATTTTGTTCGTGTCTTCTCACAAATTAGGCCTAATTATACACTTTTGCTTCCCGCTTTAATAATTTTTATTTCAGTGAAAGTGAGACCTTTTGCATGGAAAGTCGGTCCCAGTTATTTAATTTTTATATATTTGTGTTAAAAATCGCATACTAAAAGTAACCTTTATACAATTTATAGGCAATAAAGCTTTCATTTCTTGATATGTAAATGTTACAAAGTTTTAGCCTCTTGTTAAAAAAATAACCCAATACTCTCCTAATAGACTCTCTGTCTGAACCAGACTTTTTTAATAAAAAGTGTTAGTGTGAATGCAGTGACTTTTTTACTGAGAAGAAATAAATGCAGAACAATAAGGTTCCATCAAATCTTACCTGCACGGTTTGCACCATTGACTTTGTTGATCCAGGCCATATCTCGCCCGACACTTTTTCATGCTGTTGCCTGTAAACAAATTTATAGGGAAAATATATATTAGAAACAAACATTTTTTCAAATTTGTAAGATAAAAAAATGCACAAGAGGACAAGTAGTGCGAGAAAGCAAAAAGCAGCGTGAGGTAAATATGTATTCTTATTAACTGAGAAAGCTGAGTAGGGAAAGTTGATTAAGTTTGTGGTAAAAAAATAGGAGATGAGAACAAGTTAGGAAATGGTTAATTCAACCGAAGAAAAAGAATATATAATAAATGATATCCGTAGAAGAAAGGTATATAGATAAATATATATAGCATTGTTATCCGTCAAGGATAAGATGCAATGTGGTTCATTCTGTTTCATATGTACTTGATCCGCATTCCAACCCATCGGTTTAAAGTGAAAAACCTTGACCACCCGAAAAGTAGTAGTAAGTATAGTAGTATAAATGTGATAATAATAATAATAATAACATATTTTTTGTAAGTAATTTGTGTCAGTTAACCATTATCCAGTGTAGTAGGTAATCATAATCATAATAATAATTTTGTTAAATCATTTATTTATTTTTGTAGAAAAATAATACTTGCTTATTTGTCATTATTATAATTTTGAAAGGGATAATTTACGTGAGAAAATATATACTTATATATGGGAGCCCAGTTTCAAAAAAGCATATATATAAATATAATAATGCTATATATGTATATTATATAAAGATGGTGAAAATGGAAAAACAAGCACATAAAAAGTCAAATACCTCCTGCTTCAAATTTCTCTTGTTTTTTCTTCCGCTTCTTTTCATGGTGAGTCCTACTTTGAGCACATGACCAATTGGGATACATCTGCATATGTAGTTGTCTTTCTTTACGTGCTAACTCGTAGTATTTCGCTTGTTCTTCTCGACCTAGTGCGTGCCACTATACATAATATAATATACAAAGAGTGCCCCATCATCAAACAAAAGAATTCAAGAGAAAATATATAACTTTGTTTTATATAAAAAATATATCAGCATTCTTCTTGTTTGTTGTTCATATTGTTAGCTGAACACTTTGCACCTCTTCATTATCAACTACTTACGAACCTTCTTTTTAGTAATAATAACGTTAAATAACTATTCAATTTCTCACATCATACAAAATTTTATGCCACTTTTCTACTAAAACAATGACCCTCTTGAAATAAGAAGATCAACATGAAAACTGCTGAAGGAGCTTTTGTGCATTGACAGTTTAGTAAACAAATACTTTTTTCCTTACCAATATATTTTGACGCGTTTATTTGAACAAGCGAAACCATATTCTTTAGAAAAAGTATATTACTCTTTTTTTGTTTTTAACAGGGAGCAAATGTAATCATTTTAAGGCCATTTCTTTCGTTGACGCTATCATCATTTTGAATTGGTCTACGCTGAACTTATCATTACCAATGACATGAAATAATTTTTCTTTCTTTCTTTTATCAAGGACTCTACTCTACCGATGGGTTGGTCGAACAATAACAATAGTAATAATATTATTATTATTACAACAATAACGATATAGTTATTATTTTTTGCTGTAGCTGTATATTTGTTTTAGTAACACATACATACAAACAATTTGATAAATTTTATATATTTATATATTATATTCTTCCTCTCGTTGTGAAAAAAAGGAAACAGAAAAAGGTAGGTAGGAGCAGTAGTATATATTTAATTTACAAAAAAATACGACAAAAAATACAATATACACGCATTATATTGCATGATTACAACTGTGAGCACCATGATGCTTCGGAAAAAATGCACAATACCTCCATCGGAAGTTTTCTCTTTCTTTCTCTTCTTCTTTTTAGCACCGTATCCATAATTATCCCTAGCTGACCAACCCGGATAAAGCTGCATGTGGAGTTGCCTTTCTTGGCGTGCCTTTTCGTAATACTTAGCTTGCTCCTCTCGACTCAAAGAGTGCCACTAAAGTCACATTATATTATTTTGTTAATCATATACTTATTATTATTTATCATTTTTTTCTTTATAATATTTTTTGAAAGTCTACTACTGACGACGATACAATAAATCTATATAAACTAATGAACACGTGAAAAATACCAACAACAACAACAGAGAGACACAAAAATATAAAGCAGACATCCTTTTGAACTTTTGTGTTTTTATAACGGAACAAAACATTTTTTGTCGGTAGAAAAAGATAATGCTTCAATACCAAAGAGGAGAAAAGTCTTCTTTTTTTGATGCGAGCAAAAATAAATATGGCGATTTTAAAAACATAAACTTTAATAATTTTTTACTCTACATTTATAATGCTACACTACTTTTTTGATAATTGAGGAAATGAAAATCAATACAAAAAACTATCTATAATCAGTTTATTTGAAGAAAAAAAATTGCCTGAACAAATCGGTTATAGGAAAATGATAACGTGAAATATTTGTTACGGTTCGCTCTACAACTACTACTGCAACACAAGTGGCTTATTTTTCAAGTCTTGGTACAATCTAAATAAACCATTCATACGTTAACGAGCCATCCATTAAAAATTAAACATAAAAACGTCAACATGTTCTAGTGAAGAGAAACGAAGTGTATGCATGTTTTCAAAGAAAGAAACTATGAATCATTCTGAGTGAAACTCTTCTTTTTGTTGTTGCATTTTCCCCAAAAATCATGTTCTTATTCAAATTCCCTGTCTTACACGCAGCAGCAGTCAACAACAACAACAGCATGGCAAAAAATTGGAAAAGGGTAGTAACACCCTCTGCCACGTGATATATAACATATTATTATTATCGTCATCTTTTATGATATCATCATCTGCCACTTTATGTACATCTACACATTTCACAAAACTTTTTTTGTGTACAAAAATCCGACGAATATACTTATCATCAACAACAGACAGAGAAGGTGCAAAATGTCGACTAGTAGATTGTACAAACAACACAGTACAATAATATAACAGTATCAAATTTACCAGAGTAGTAGTGGTAGGGTATTTTTCCCGACAAAATAACACAGGAAAAAAACCCTGTTCTACTAACTAGTATATAGTTTCCGCACTCGCCACATCCTCACCATCATCATCATTACTGTACTGGAAAGATAACAAGGGTGAAAAGGAAGTGATGTTCATGTGAATGAAAATTTAAATACAATACACCCGTATGCCTTTTTTCAGTGAAAAAGGCATCATCATACGAGATGTGTTGTTTTGAGGAAAAGTTGCAACTTTAATTTAATAACTTTAACATCATCATCATCCTCGTGTATATCGACGTGTGAGGAGAAGTGCCGAATGCGGAAATCAAGACTTTGTTTGTAACTTTTTTGACAAGCTAAAGACTTTGCAGCTTACCCTTCTTCCGAGAATTTGGTTGATTGCTGCACTCTCTTTTAGCGTACATTCTGCTACTACTTTCGCCCTCATTTCTATCAAAAAAGTAATACCGCTGGTTAAATTCATATACTTACATACATGGCGCGGAATATGTATCATACTTTTTCCATGTTTCGTGAACACTTACCTTTCATGTACAACATGAAAGCGTTTAGAGGCTTTTTGATGTGCGGCTTCTTCTTTTCATCTGCAGGCAAACACCAAAAGCAAAATTTTTGATTATGAAATATGAGATCCAACAACAGCCAAACGCATCATCATATCACCATCCCCAAGTCATCTGGCACATAAGCAAACGCTCTGTGCTTCTCTTGAGTGGTTTAATGAATTGCTTGTATGTTTCAATGTACAAGAATAATAAAAATAACTAGATTTTACTATCAACACATTCGTTACTCACTTTGACTATTTGAAGATTGTCCGGATTCGGAAGCGTTTTTGGAACCGTGAGAGTCTGATGATTTTTGATCAGATAAACTAGACCTGGAAAATGTTAAAAAACAGTTCATTTTAAATAGGTATAAAAACTTGTGCGTAATTTTTTCAACTTTTTTTCAAGAAAGCCAATAAGAGAAAGCAAAATTTTTAAGACAGCATTTTTTCTATAAATATAATTCATTTATTTTTTTTATATTGTATCGAACAGATACAGCATCAACGACAATTTTAAGTGAAAGCATAGAACAAAAATTATATGCGTACGTACTCCTACTACAAATGAATGAATGCAATAATGATAGTTGGTAATACAATAGAGTTGCCGTATGCACGAGTAAATTTCAATTCGACTCGCTCATATATCGTTCTCCTCTAAAAAAATCGTACTTGTGCTCAAAAAAGTAATGAATGCGTACTTCAAAATGTAACAAGACAATTCGTTGGCCCATGAAAATTGAAAATGAGTTTCTAGTTAGCAAATAATATTCCTGAGCGAACTGTGCACTCCCATTGTATTCTTCACAAAAAAATCCTGACTGCGACGAGGAAACACACATTCCCATATTATTTTGTGTCTGCACTCTACTTGCCATAACATAATACACACACGCTTGAGACGAGGATGGTTATTTATGTAGAGACACTAAAAATTTTGATCTGCATATTATAGCTGAAGGCAGTGAGATAATAACGTAAAGACTAAATTATAGAGAGTTTTATATATTTTTTGTATAATGTATGCCGCAGCATGCACGACACCTTTTAGTACTCTTTCCATTCAACTCGCAGCCTATAATCACGTTTTCAATACATTATTTGGTAATAAGACGAGAAGAGCGTTATTTCTACATCACTTATAACGCGATTCATCCTCATTTCTCTGAGCAGATCGTTTTTTTGTTCATTTTCTTTTTTTTTGTAAAAGGATAAGTCATACTTTTCTCTATTTTCTTCAGCAACATTGAAAAAAGTACATTATTATTGTAAATACCTATGGTATGGTACTTTCTTGCAATGGATGTATTATGCTATTTATGCTTGTGTACAATATCTTCATAAAAATGTAGTCAGCAGTCAGCAGACACTAAAATACAAAACTGTTCTCTTCTTCATGATAATAGTTTGGTGAGCACATTATGGAAAGCCAATTTGCTAGTAAATAGCTATAATTTGAGCAATAAAACCATTTTCAAATTAACCTGAAACATGCAAAATATGATTATGCGGATTGCTGCATTTTTATCTTTATTGGTTTTTGTTGTTTGTGTGTGCATATGTATGTATGTGAGAACGACAAAGCGTCATCTCATCATCATCGTTATCCTTTTCTTGGCATATTATAATGTCTTGTTCTTGTTATGGCTGTATAATATGGAAGCCTACGTCTAGTGTAGTTACTCTAGCATGAAACATGCGCTTTAAAACAAGTGAAGCGTATACCAAGCTCCATTAAACAGAGGGTCATTATTTAAGTGTTTTGGAATTGAACGAGTAAAAAAGACATCAGATGAATGAACTTGAAAATATACTCTAATAATACGGAACTATAGTTAAAGGTATGATTGACTTGAAATCATGTGATGGCGGTTTAAAAGTTTGAAAACCGAGCGTTCCTTAACACAGGCCATTTGCTACAGTATGTTAGCTCTTTTCTGTGTACACATGTGTATTTCAAAATACATACCTATGACTTTGATCAAGATGTGATGAGTGAGCATCGTGTTTCGAACCGACTAAATGGTGGCCTAATCCTGGATGCGGAG
>JAANSP010000455.1:0-21400 GCA_036850745.1 Homidia socia | reverse complement strand
TATCGAACCGACGGTGGAACTAAAATACGAGCATTTTCAACTTTCAGCATGCCTCCATTTGGAATTTGCATTCCAAAGCCGTTGAGAACTGGAGAGTTATCCAAACCCAACTGGTCGAATTTTCGCAAAATATCATTGTAATGATCAGTGGGTTCCCGTCTGGCAACTTCCAGCATTTGTTCTGTCTGATTCCCGGTGAGCTTCCTGTTCACACTCTGTCCATCTTTGATGATGCACAACTCTGCAGGAATTTTGGAACCGTTTGACTTCATTAATAGCAGCCCATTAGGAAACGATAAGGTCTTGTTGTATCTACATTGGTAGTATTCATAAACTGTAACTTTGCTTCCATTGTAGTTGAACACAGTCTCTGGATTATTTGCTCCAAAATTGAAAACATCATATACTGTTACGTTGAATTTCTGACCACCAATCTTGTACTGCACTTTTGTAGCTTAAATACAATAAAACATTTTTTGGCTCAGGCAATCAAGAAAATGGATGATGAATTGATCTAGTGGAAGGATACGATAAAGTCAAAGACTATGCAAGCTTACTTTTTAAAAATGCTCTCACTTTCTCCAAATGGTGGATAAGAAAATCCATGTCTTCAACCATTGGATTTGGTTCACGGCCACGCCTTGGCCGCAACAGCTCCCTCAACACCTCAAACACTGATGCACCCTTGATCATTGCGTTGTTTCCAACCTCCAAATTCATGTATGGTTTCCATCCCATCCCAATATTTACGTTAATCCCCTTCCATGCCAGAACTCCTTCTCCAAGGGGAAATGTTTCTGCATCACGTGGTATAATTGTGGATTTCCCGACAGAATAGAAACCAAAGGTTGGAACATTCTTCAACACCGCATTGAGCGCAGCTTCCAGAGTTTGCTTTAACTCTGCGGTGAAGTTGAAACCTTGAAGGGTTCCATATTGCTGAAAGTACTGGGCAATAGGAGCAGTGTCAATTATACCGCCCGTGTCCCCATCATTTGCAAACTGAAAGGTGACCGTGTAAGTGCTATTTTCCCCTTCATCCGCAATATCCTCTTCAATAACCTGAGCATTTTTTAAATACCTCACTGTGAAGGTATGCACAAGGGGTAGCCCTATATCTTCAAGTGGTTTTCCGGTGTAAAGATTAGAGCAAAAGTTGGAAGCGATTGCGTGGTATCCAGATCTTCTCCTCAATTCAGGAATGAGCCACTTTAAAATGGCTTCGACCATATCCTTGGGCACTCTTCTAGCTTGCTGCTGACCTTGAGGACCCTCTTCTCCTCAATAACCTTAGCATTTTTTAAATACCTCACTGTGAAGGTATACACAAGGGGTAATCCTATATCTTCAAGTGGTTTTCCGGTGTAAAGATTAGAGCAAAAGTTGGAAGCGATTGCGTGGTATCCAGATCTCTTCCTTAATTCAGGAATGAGCCACTTTAAAATGGCTTCTACCATGTCCTTGGGCACTCTTCTAGCTTGCTGCTGACCTTGAGGACCCTCTTCTCCGCCTCCAGACTGTTTCCGTTTCTGGGAGGGTTTCAGACGTTCATTCCGATCCCCAACGATAGTTCTTTGTAGCTCACAGCTTACATGATATTGATAAATCCTGTCTGGAATCCCATTTACCAAAAAGTGGTTTACATGAACTGGAATGGTTCGGACTTTCCAAGAAGCAGGTTCTTTAGGGCGTTCATGGAGGATAACATCCCTGACTTGTTGATACTTGTTAAAAGTAGTCTTCCAGATAGCCTCCTTTTTCAATTTGTCAAACTTCTCCAGGCCGTCGCTTTGGTATGGGTCAAGGAGGTTCAGAAACTGCACTACTGGTGGACTAGGCTCTTGATTGCCACGACTTTTTGGTGCCGAGTTTAAATTATTAGTTCCTCTTCGGAACTGAGGTCTTTTCTGTCCCCAACGCTCGTTACCGACAGCTATAATGAACATAAAATCAAGTTTTAAAAATCCAATGAATTTACAGTGCAAGATACTGAATTTATTACAAATACACGATCATAATAACCTTTATTCATTTTCCTTTCCTTTAAAATTGAATCTTTAATAAACACTTAAAAACTTTGGGTAATTGAATTGTGCTTTCTAATTTTTACTAAGCTATCCTCAAATCAACTGTCAAAAATAACAACTATAGTTTATTTATCAGGAGCGGAGAAGTCTCAATCCTGAAACTCACAAAATTGCCTACTTGTAATAATTTGAAACTGAGACTACTGATACTCACCAAGACCAACTGACCTAAAAAACAACATGACAGAAGCATAAGCTTCCAAAAACAAGCTAAAAAGAAATTCCTCGTTTTTTTCATGTCATCTAACAAAACGTAACGTAAGAAACAGCACAAAGCAATCTTAAAATATCATCGCATCCATCTTCGTCTCCGAAACAGTAACGTCAGCAAACAAAGGAACTGATAGAATGAAAGAGAAAGGTCAATATTTATATCAGCCAAACGCATGCTGTAGTTTATGCTCACAATGCCCCAGAACACCCGCACTTAAAATTCCTCCCGTCACAAAAAGAAATCTTCTAACAGATTGCGATTTTAAACGTATTTAACGGTTAACAGTTAACATTCCTTTAAAAACTTGCATGTTATTTAATTAAACATGCACTGTTATTACTGTTATTTAATTAGTTACTTTAACGTGCGAACTAAAAACGGTAGGAGACAATTTCTGGTTACAATAAATGCATGCAGGAGCATTAATCATTTTTGTATTATCTTTTAGTCATAAATTAGTACTTTCAGCTGCGAAATCCACAGTACTCTTTTAATTTTTCGTTGTAAGAGGTCTTGAAGAAGATCTTGTTATTTAATCCAAAGAAAGTACTTTGATTTTGTTACGTAGTCAGCTTGATGCGGCAATATCACGAAAATCATCTCTCTGCAGGTGCTTGTACTACTACCTTTGCTTAAAGAGCTTGGGTTTCTCACTTTCCCAAGAAGGAAGATTTCTTCACGACAACTCCCCGTCGAGGAGGCTTTGCTGCATTGGATTTTGTTCTTCCAGTCATCTCTTGCACGTTAGCTTGTCATTTTTATTGAAGTTTTGAAAGGGAATTCCACTTATCGTTTCCTCCTGATGGGATGCTTAGTGGTTTTTCAATTTTTAATTAGAAATAAAATTTACAATGTATAACATGTATTTCATGCCATACCACGCTCAAATACTTCCACGTGTTTTTATTACTTCAGGTTCCGTTTTCAAAACTCTTGGAATTAAAGCCCGAAAAGAACATTTGCTACGGAGCAGAGAAATCAAAGGCGTATGGACTATGGACAACTGTTGCCATATCTCAAAGAGACGCTTTAGACCAAGTGCATTTTGGAATAGTCATGAACTGAACAAAACGATCTGCTAATCCGCTAGGTCTACTGCAATAATAAGATGATTATTTAAGTAATTACGATTTTTACACTTTTTACGTCAATAAAATAGTTCAAATGAAGCTAGTTTATGCCACTTGCATGCAGAGTTAAAAACCACCAACAAGGGATGTTGGTGTTGCTCCAAAACGCTAGTACTCTCATGAAAAAGGACAAGAATTCTATTTGTACTCATCGTATCTTTTATTGTATTTTAACAGTGAACGAAATTATCTTAATGACCCACTAATAAATAATTAATTTGTTTTAATATTATGAAGATTAAAGTAACCGGAACGGGATATTTTTGAGGTTAAAAAAAGTTTTTATCAAGTCTTGAACGCTCCAAAACTTATCATATCCCACTTTCTTGCTCCCTATTTTTTAGAGATGTTTTACGCTTGTTCTACTTACATAGTCATGATTTACTTTTTCCGAAACCAATGTAAAAATCGAAATCCCTAAGCTTATACCCCACAAAAGAAACAGTTTTTTAATGCGGCTATCCATTTTCAGTGAAACAGTCTTCACAAAACTATCATCGACAAATTTTGTCGGACTCTGGAACATGGATCTATCCTGAACTCTACCTGCGTACGTCCAACCTATTGTTTCATCCATCCAACGACGGAATATGCCAGCATCAAAAAGTCTGTGATAAGATGCAACCACTTGAATATGATTTGGAGGAAGAAACGCATAGTAAAAGTTGCTGGCCGGTATCATCTCCTTTCCCAGATAGCAATTTCTTTCTGATGATGACGAAATACCTTGATTATCTTGTCGTTTTTCCCGTTGTTTTAAAATCTGCCTGGCTCTGCTCATGACGAAAATTGCACTCGGCCAAATGCCATAATGTGCTTGTCGATCCCCGTAAGCCATTTCAAAGAGAAAGTCTGACACACTTCCGGAAAGAGTAAATTTTGTTTTCATGGTTGTAGTAAATGGGTTCCTCTTTTTTTCAAAGGCATCCGTTGGACTTGGCAGCCACACATAATTGGGATACAGTAGAGAATAGTTTCTCTTTTCCAGCTCTGCCATATTTTCTATAGAGTCGGGTAAAGAGGGACGGATAATCTCACTTGTGACTTTTCCTAAATACACAGTCGATAAGACTGAACAAGCAGTTATCCACACAACTAAAAGTGTTGACTTTAAGAGTAAATTTTGTTTTCATGGTAGTAGTAAATGGGTTCCTCTTTTTTTCAAAGGCATCCGTTGGACTTGGCAGCCACATGTAATTGGGATAAAGTAGCGAATAGTTTCTCTTTACCAGCTCTGCCATATTTTCTATAGAGTCGGGGAAAGAGGGACGGATAATCTCACTTGTGACTTTTCCTAAATACACAGTCGATAAGACTGAACAAGCAGTTATCCACACAACTAAAAGTGTTGACTTTTTTAGCCTTCTAGTTATTCCGGATGGACCATCAGAAAGTAAGCTGGAGAGAAGAAGCATAAAGACAAGAGAGTATGAAACGCCTTTTCCGTGGGACAAAATAATGCTAGCTATTGTAAAAACTACAACCAGTATTATCCAGCAATATAAATCTAATGGACTGGTAAAAATTGCTAGTTGCCAAAGAGACTCATACTTTCTCCGAACAAAATCACAATACGCGAAATTCATTGCCAATGCATCGGCCACTACAAACTGAGGTAGTTGCTTGGCAATGGGTAGAGGCATTTTTGCAGATGCTTTCCAGTGTTGAATCCAAGCATATTGGAATGCTGCGTTATCTGTCATGTAAATATCCAAGAGTAGTGTGGGATGCTTACTCATTCCTGTATAGGAGCCTGTTGTGGAGTAGTTTGGAACAGCGTATAGAGTGGCGTTTTGTGATTTTGCCAATTCATTAGCAAAGACATATCAAGGGTAGCAAGCTGTTTACTTCGTTATGAAAATCTCTCATGGAAGGGTACTTGGTAATTACTTTGTCAATATATGCTTGGTTGAAATGATAGTATCCGAAATTTAGATACTTGAAGGAATGCTGTGGATCAACAACGTTTTGTAGCTTGCTACTGTTCACTAATAATGGGCTTGAAAAAGCTGGAAAGATTATGCCAAATAAAGTAAGTACCACTACTAGTATATGAAATTTCAACGGATAGAACACGACTGTTGACTGATGATATGGACAAAATATGAAACTCATCTTTCCTCCCGTCATTGAGCTACTACTCATGACTCAGGATTTTAAAATTATTCGTATAATTAATTAATTCCTAACCATGAATTGACTGGTTAACTTTAGAGAATAAATGATTTACTTTACTGAAGAATTCATTTAGGGAAACTTGGAATCTTATATCATAAGAGATTGGAAATGGATCCCTTTACTACTTTGAAAAACTACCGCTCTACTACCGTTACTATACTCATAGCTACAACGTGTCCACAATTACCATAATTTGTACTTTACTGTACACTAGGGAAAAAACGGTAGAAACTTGTGAAACCCAAAATTACGTTCTTTGAATCACATAACTATTTTTATAGTCGTGCGCATGGTAAAGATTGATAATCATTTTCAATGTATAATTTGAGCGCAACCTCCATCCAACAATCTTGATATATTCTGAAAACTCACAATTTTGGGACAAAATTACAGTGTACGCAGGACAAAGCAACTTTAAAGTTTTGAATGCACCAAATAACCGATTTTTAAACACATACAAACCTGAGGTTTGTTAACCACGTAACCTCGATAACAAAAAACCGAACTATTTGATTATACGCTTTAAAAAACAACATTTTTACCACTTCCTTTTACTGCAAAAAGGCCTAAAGGAAAATGCAACTGGGAAAACAATAGAACCATGCAATTTAATTTTCCAAAATGATATCATTCCTTGGAATACTTATAATATTTTGTGAAACAAAAACACAAGTAAAAGTAAAACAACATGAAATAAGATTAATGAGCTGGAAAATGACAGGTTAAGTTCAAAACTTTATATTTTAAATGCAATACAACGAGAAAGTTTATTGTAGTAATACTTTATTTTCGGTAGCACCCAACAAAATGGTAACTTTTAAACCAACTATAACGAATACATTTTATGATTGTTTTTAATTTAATTTATGAACGTAACTAAGTTGTTGGAATCATTAAAATATAAGTCGACTACGTAGACACTTGTTTTTTCTTTGAAGTCTTTTTGAAGTGCGTGCTGAAGTTGAGCGTGAAGCGTTGTTAAATATGGAGATATGGCAACGAACACATTTTTGGTATCAATAAGCGTATCAGCATTGTACTCTATTTGAAAGAATTAAAAAAAATAAACTCTTTTATGATCTAAAAAATCGTAAATCAATTATAATTCATAGTTCTTTATAAATAAATAATTATTTCCTAGCTTACCAATATCACATTTGTCAATGGGGTGTTTCGAGAATAAGGTTACTTTTGGTTCTTGAAATTTATACAGCATCAAATATTTCAGCTTAGCAAGGGACTAGAACACAATAAAATATTTTAAAAATTTAAATTAGTCGCGGCCAAGTTTAATCAATCAACATTGCTATAGATCTTTTGCATAGGTACCTCACCTCAATGAGCACAAGCGCCTCTACAGGACTCAGAATTGGTGTAAATATTTGACACAGATCATTCAGTCTTGTGGAAGGCTTCTGCATTTGACCAATCAAAGCAGTAAAAAGGCGACTGATTGTTTTCCAGCTTATACCACCAACCGCAGTTATCCAGGGTCTCAAGATAACACTTGTATAAAAAAAAGAATGAAAGTTATTTCTAATATCAAAGAACAACCAAAGCCGAAACAAGAACATAAACTGTACCAGGTATACTTACTGGCCAACAACGACTTGAGCATCAGTCTGTGATCGAATGGGGATTATCCAGTCTTTTACATTGTTGAAAGACACAAAACGCCGGTGCACTACTCCTACACCAAAAATAAGCCGGGCATCCAACAAGTATTGTAATCCCTTTCTCAAGGATTTTCTTTCGAATTCAGTCTTTAAATACAACAGAACAACAATAAAATTAAAATTAATGTAGCGCAATCAAATTACAAGATAATGAAATGAAGATGAAATAAAATAGCACAACTGCGTACAATTTTACCTCAAGAAATGCACCGGAAACACCAACCGCGCCTGCAATACGAATCAGATCAAAAAGCACACTGTACTTGTTCAAATACTTTGACAAGTTTTGAATTTTGGTAGTCGATGAGGTAGCAGTTTCTCAAGGATTTTCTTTCGAATTCAGTCTTTAAAATACAACAGAACAACAATAAAATTAAAATTAATATAGCGCAATCAAATTACAAGATAATGAAATGAAGATGAAATAAAATAGCACAACTGCGTACAATTTTACCTCAAGAAATGCACCAGAAACACCAACCGCGCCTGCAATACGTATCAGATCAAATAGCACACTGTACTTGTTCAAATACTTTGACAAGTTTTGAATTTTGGTAGACGCTGGGGCAGCAGCAAGGCCAGCACTTTTATCGTTAGACCCCGCAGATGAAGGTGATGAATTGAAATAGACCAATCTGTACAGGCGAGGAAGAAACGAAAACTTAACACATGAATTAATATTTTTAATAATGTTTAGTAAACTTAATGACTTACTCTAGCAAACCCTGTCTTAGCTCTTTCAAAGCATCCAGGGAAAAAGGATGTGAGCTACCAACAATGCTGTGATTAAGTGCAAATGTCTTTCTCGAAAACTCAAGCTCCAAAGTTGGGAAATTAATGTTNAGTGCAAATGTCTTTCTCGAAAACTCAAGCTCCAAAGTTGGGAAATTAATGTTGACATCATTATCGTCCATAACTTGTGAAGTAGTAGGCGCGACATTACTGCTTCTACCCGTAAATGATGGATGTAAGTGGATTATTTTTAACATATCTACGGAACTGCACAGGTAGTTTTCACCTTCTTCCAATCCCACGTTTTCCCCATTCAAAATTGATGGCGGCTGCGGATGATCACCATTAACTGAAAGATCTTCGAAAAACTCGGCTACTTCATTAACAATTTTATCCTCTTTTTTAGTTTTTCGTCTTTTCGCCTTTTTCGAAGATCCCTTTGCTCCCCGCTTTCTCTTTTTCCCTTTGGACAATGGGGTAGGATTGGCTTTCTTTTTCTTTTTTGGTGGACCGAGTTCTGTCATTTTCAATTTTTCATCGGATGACTCGGACATTGATGATGGTAAAGATGTCCCCATAACTTTTTCACCTGCTGATTCAACCGGGGAGGGAGAAGAGGGCATGCACTCCTTTCTCACAGTGAATATTGGCTCTGTTGAGGTAATACGGGCAGTCCAGTAATCTGTAAGCTCCAAGATTCCGGTCAACATACCAGGGCAAAGACAAGCAAGTACATCAACTTTGTGGCATTCTTCATCCAGATAACGTAACAAGTCCCACATTTCCCCGTAAGAGTAGGCAGGGAGTCCCTCCATAAATGATTTGAGATGAGTCTTGTTCAACTTTAAAGTTTTAGTATTTTTACGCGATACAAGGACTCTGGCACGAAGAAGCGATCTAGTCGCCCTTTCCAATGGAAGCTTTCCCTTCTTTCTTCTGCTCTTGGTTCGATCGTTTTTTGAAACTTGCTCTCCACAGTCCCCGCCCGAAAATATCTGATCCAGTAGTAAATTTCTGGCCGACCAATGACGCACTTCAGACTGACTGTTGCACTCTCTCTGACATGAACAAATGTTGGTAGTTTCTATATTCATCTTTCTATCAAAACTGACAATCTGAAATCCTTGAGTAGGTAATGAGTCTATCATAAGGATATTGTTGAACATAATGTTGCACTTTTTTGTGATAAACTTTAAAAACTTCCAGCAGAAATCCAGAAATTGTTCTTGAGGTGTTGGCGTGGGACGATTTTCTACTCCGTTGTTTACCTGCATCTGTACTTCCTTCAGCTCTTCCATCTCAAAAACAGGCATACCCTCACAAAAGTCATTATCATCATCAACCAGATCATTTTTATCAGTATTTTTTGATCTGTTTGCAAATGCTTTCCATTTACTAATGAATTCTCCTCTCGCTACAGGAGTATCATCGCCCATTGAGCAGAATATGGCGAACAGTATTCCGTTCCAATAGAACTCGGCCCTTTTCAATTCCCTCAGAAATAGCAGCGTATCCAGGCCAGTTAAATCTGATCTTGAGGATGTTGTTGGAGAAGGAATCACAACATCACCATTACAATTATTATACGATGTTCCAATAGAACTCGGCCCTTTTCAATTCCCTCAAAAATAGCAGCGTATCTAGGCCAGTTAAATGTGATCTTGAGGATGTTGGTGGTGAAGGAATCACAACATCGCCATTACAATTATTATACGACTGATTATCCACAACCACCGAAGTTGTTGCTGTGTCATCAAATTTAATTAATAAATAATCAACGACAGACTCTAGTACTTCAAACGGCGGAGAAAAATAAATTTTATACTGCGGTGCAGGTATGTAGTTTTTCACATAATCCTCATAAAGTACATTGTCTCTAACGGCTTGACTAACATGTTGAACGTACCAGTTAAAGTAGCTCTTTTGACGCACAAGAAACTGTAATCGTCTTTTAATTGTAGTAGACGTTTTGTCTGAGTTTCCGTCCGCTTTTATTAACATTATATCTCGAATTTCACTAGGATTGTGCATGAAAATTCGATCCAGAGCGTATCTTGGAATGAACATACAACTAGCAATGTATGCAACAAGCAGAATGTGATCTTCTGATGGAGTCCATTTGACTCGTTGACGTGTGGCCTTTTGACGAATTGACTTGTCTATAGAGTCTTCTCTGCTTTGAATGCCAGTATTGCCAAAAGGTTTAGAATAATTAGGATTGTTAGCTTCAGCGTGCTCGGTTTCTTTACTATCGCCAGCATTTGTAGCTTTACTCATTGATTGAAGTGATTGCAAAAACTCTTTAATTAAAGTATTGTTATCTGCGGATGTTGTTGTAAGGGTTGAAGCAGCACAAGTTCCTGTTCCCAGCTCTGACGTAATGTATGCAACAAGCAGAATGTGATCTTCTGATGGAGTCCATTTGACACGTTGACGTGTGGCCTTTTGACGAATTGACTTGTCTATAGAGTCTTCTCTGCTTTGAATGCCAGTATTGCCAAAAGGTTTGGAATTGTTAGCTTCAGCGTGCTCGGTTTCTTTACTATCGCCAACATTTGTAGCTTTACTCATTGATTGAAGTGATTGCAAAAACTCTTTAATTAAAGTATTGTTATCTGGGGATGTTGTTGTAAGGCTTGAAGCAGCACAAGTTCCTGTTCCCAGCTCTGACGGCATTATTTTTGGTCTTGTATTTTCTTCAGGTTCCTCCTGAACTCGTACACTATCCATATCATCACTAAAACTCACTGAGAAAAGTTCTCTGTCATTGGAGATGATCTTATTTTTAATAAACCTATCATTAGTATCAATGACTTGCGCTTCTGTTCCTTCCTTAACAGCCGCAAGCTGTTCAAGTTCATTTTTAATAACTTCCAGTTGATTGGATTCATTCTTCAAATCTGAAAGCGGTAAGGCTTGTGTCGTTCCGTTTGGAAGCTTGTTGAGAAGATTGTCTTGGTGAGTACACTTGCAAACCAGTTGAACTTTCATCTGCAGTGTTTTCGTCATTCACATTTGGTTTTTGACTAGATTTGTTTCCCTTTGATTTCAAACTATTTATTCGTTGTCTTTGCGATTTTGATTCCTGTTTCCGAACTCGTTCTATTTGTATCATGGCGGCCTCGAATTTGTCCTGAAGCAATGTTTTAATTTCCGCATCACGGAGGACAAAATTAGTGAAGATAAAAGTAAAAGCTTTTACTTTGTGGATTTTCACAACTTTTTTTTCACAAATATTATGGCGAACTAGAAAATTAGAACATCCCCTACTATCCAACTTCGTAAAATTCATAATGTTGGCAATATCCCGTTGAACTAGAAAATTAGAACATCCCCTACTATCCAACTTTGTCAAATTCATAATGTTGGCAATATCCCGTATAGTTAATCCTCCAATCCCAGCTCTTATTATCAGGTGACAGATAGATAAAAAATTTGTTGAGGTTATTAGTTGTTGATCTGGTCGCAACGCCACTACATCCGAGTAACTAGCTGCGTTTGAGATATTTATGACTTGCTCAATTTCTTCTTGATTTTCACCAATTTCATCATGTCCTGCTGTTTTTGTACTGTTGTTGTCATCCCCAAAATAGGAAGTATTATCCGCAAAAAAATTTGAAATGGCTTCATTTTGGACGGTAGTATCCTCTTCCAGTAGACGTAAAATACGGACATTTTTTGTGGTTTTTTCGGTGCCCTCTTCTAAATCAGAAGATTCCACTTGCTTGACATCAGGTTTTTCCCACTGTAAGCATGGAAAAACAATACATTTATTAAAATAAAATGAAGGTCAAATAAAAAGTTTTTTAATCGCATGACAACATAATAGCAAAGTTTTTTTTGATTGGGTCGGTAGGATGAATACCGCTGTTTGTAATAACGTAGGAAATTGAGCTTTAAGATCCTGCAGCGTTCGTTTGTTAAATTTTGCTGTGATTTTCTTGATCGGCACACTTTTAGTGGGAGACTTGTTGAGCCAGCTAAAAATAATCCTAGTATTGACACTAACTGCAGACTCCATGCGTTTGTAAAATCTTGGCAGGTGGAACACTGAAATTAGTGCAGGACATTTGTCTACTGGCGAATTTGAGAGAGGAAGCCTGCATATTAACAAAAATACAATAAAGAGAAACCAACTTTTTAATTATTATAGCTTACTAAATGCAGTTGTGATATGATAGTGTACTTACTTGACGTGTTATAAGTCCAGATTGGAGTAAGAATTTTCTGTGGTAGAAAAGTGCTTTTGGTTCTATTTTCAAGCAAGATAAGCTGATTTTGCCACGGGTAACTTCCCCATGGTTTCGAGATCTAAAAGAAAAAAAAATTAATTAGCAAATATGTACTTACTTGACGTGTTATAAGTCCAGATTGGAGTAAGAATTTTCTGTGGTAGAAAAGTGCTTTTGGTTCTATTTTCAAGCAAGATAAGCTGATTTTGCCACGGGTAACTTCCCCATAGTTTCGAGATCTAAAAGAAAAAAATTAATTAGCAAAATTATTTTAAGCAAGAATTTTATGCATCTATTTGCAACTTGCATTTTCATTAATCATGATCATCAATAAATTCTACTGGGTAAATAGAATTTTACCTTCCTATCCTCTCCATAATGCAGTACTGAATAATAGTTAGTTTCTCATACTTCTTGTAATTTGGTCCTAACAAAGCTTGTTCTCTCAAATACTGGTTTGCTACTATGACCAATCGGTTTCCTAATCTGATAAATTAAAAATCAAAAGTAGGAAAAAAATTAATGGTTACAATACAATTACACTGAACTTCAGCTCACTAGTCCTAATCTAATAAGCCAAAATGATGTAAAAAATTTAATGGCTTTATTAAGTCATTTTACCCGTTCAAAATTTGAGCATAACTAGACTTTCGACAAAGTTGAGAAATGTCCTTTCTCGTATGGTAGTATTCGCAAGATCCTCTGATTCCACGTTGTTTATCCTCAACAGGGTGGTATGTGTAGATCTCTTCGGGGGAGTGATACTGCAAAGAATTAATTAATAGCAAGAAAAATGGGATGCAACGCACCAATATCAAACAAATCTTAAACAACGTATTTGAATATTTTAAATTACCTGTTCAACTACATGACCTCTACTATCTCGACGCTCATCCCATCGATATTTCACTAAATCTGTTCTTGATTTCGGTAAAAGATAAAACTTTATATTTTTGCAGTACTTTAGTTGACGCCAAATTGCTGGTGCAATATTTTCAAAGTCTTCAATTTCAAACTTTCTGTCCTTGGTCCAGTCGAATCTTTAATGCTGCAAGAACAAAGAAGAAGTAATACTACTAAGAACGCAAACAGGAAATAAATTATGATAGCCAATTCTAGACCACAAACAAACTAAAACCGCAAAGATTTTAATGCAATTGACATACTGTCAACTGTGACATAGCGTACCTTGAAAAGTTATCCCATCAAGCCCCTCCAAAGCAATTTCCTCAATAATACTTTCAATCAAATGAGAATGCCCAAAAGACATTCTACCATCAAAATAGTTAGTCTCATCGTACATTGATAATAATAACGTCATCTGTCTTTGCTCCTCGTCTTCCTCTTCCCCAACACTTCCTTCTCCCCCTGCCAGTCCCGCCTCACTAGTCATTTTACTCTTGAAACTCTTTCTATCATCGTTCATTGATAACAATAACGTCATCTGTCTTTGCTCCTCGTCTTCCTCTTCCCCAACACTTCCTTCTCCCCCTGCCAGTCCCGCCTCACTAGTCATTTTACTCTTGAAACTCTTTCTAAGCTAGAGCGAAAGAAAAAATAATATTGATAATGGAGTAATTATGCAACAGTAATAAAAACAACTATTATTAGATTCCCGGCGACAATGACATTGCGTTAGCGTGTGGGTGCGTAAAGAAAGTAATTTATTTAATTTACAAACACCAAGTAAACTAACTTACCCTTTTCATACCACCAAATTAAACTAATGACTAACCGAATTAATTTATGTCACATGTGACAAGAGGAGGCATTCTTTATCACATCATTAGGTAATAATGAATAAGGATATTTTACACTTTTACAGTGGTATATTACATGTACATCAAGAAGGTACATGCCTGAATGGTTCCGGTACGTAATATCTCGTTAGATTTACTAAAAAAACAAACACAAAGTTAAAAATTAAAAACACTCTAAAATGTTGAGAGCACTTTGTTTTGTTGTTTTCACTTCTATTTTGTCTTTCACTCGCTCGGACAACAAACACACAAAAATCAAGTCGGCACTTCGGCAGACGAGCACGAAACTTGCCTGTCATCTGTTTATCTACTACTACAAACAAATAAGCGCCGTCAGTGTCAGGCTGTACACACAGTAAGCTTTCTTTGCATTGAAAACACACAGCAGCAGACACAGTAAGCAGTGACGCTGCTGCAGCGTCCCTGCACTCTACATGCATATTGCATCGGTGCCTAGTGCCTTGCACTTTGCTTTCTCTTCTATACGCACGCACTTAGGTATGCAGTTACTATTACTAGTAATAATACCTAGTTAGTACTAGTAATAATACAGTCTGTCTACTCGAGCCAATATAACCATTAGCTTAGTTAAATTTTGTCTTGATTTTTTCTGACATGACATAAATTGTGTCACGGCCTATTCAATTCACCCGTTTGTTCACTCTCCAGGAGACGGGAAGATGAAGTTTGTCCATTATGTATTTGATGATTGATGACCTACCTACATGATCTGAAGAATATTTACTACTGCTTGATGAGAAAAAGTTTTAATAATAATATTATGTAATGTCAAGTCAGTGTTATAATATCGATTATCCAATTAACGATATCAGTATCACTTCATACGTTTTTTATTGTAATAATAATATACAGCAGCACAATATTTAATTTCCCCGAGATGCGGGGCACTTTGAGATTACTTTAGAAGTTACTTGACCTTTTGCTGATATGCATGTTCTTGTTGGTGTAAGTGTACCGCATGAATAGTTTTCAAATTCAGGTTGTTTTTATTGCAAAAATTAATGTATAAAACATTAAATAAATCGTCGTGGTCAATAAAAATTTGGTATAATTCATTAAAAATTATATTACTCTTCGTGTACTTTCGACCATATCATTTATCATGCCATTTAAAATGTTGTTTTCATTTAAAATAGCATGAGTTCATCCTGAAGGAGATGGACTTTTTTAAACATGAACAGTACTCGGAGTGCTCGCTTATTAGTCTTATAGAATGCTTCTAGAATAAAAGTAAATAACATTAATAAAAATCCTATGTATACATACACACACGTAGAAATGTACCCACGGTTTTAAAGTTTTGGAAATGCAATAATTATTATACTTTTAAGTTGGAGACCACCAAATGAGTATCATTTACTTACAACTAAACAGGTTTCTGGATTAAATAACTAAAATTGCTTATGAAAATCCCAAAAAAAAAACAGGTATTCTATCAAAAAGTGTTTTGTTTCGTGTTTACATTTTGTTATTCGTTGTTCCTCTTCTATGAAGGTCGTTGGGATCAAAATTCGTCGGTAACTTTGATGCCAATAGCGGTCGCTGCAAAGCAACGCAAGCTGCAACGTAATAATCAAAATCAGAAACACCGAACCTAGCAATGCAGTCATGCACTTGCTTTCTGAGAACCACTCATAAACTTCTACAGTAAGACTCGTATAAATGATGAAGTGAATGACTTGTACCAAGAAAAGGCCATATTGAATTGAGATTGTGATGTAATCAATATCCAGTGTATAGTGTACACTATTTACTTACATTTTATAGTCCTATATAAAGAATGATCTCTAAACAAAGTAGCGTTAGCTTAATTACTTTTTTAGATTCTGAAAACCTAAAATACTCACATACGTGTATAGGTATGCTTTCTCTGGAGAATATGATAAAGTTTCGAGTATCACGTAGTTTGTTAGTAGCAAAAATAATGTTTATCTAGAAACAATTTTTTTAATATAAGCCAACATTTCAAACTGCGTAATGGGTAGCTAAAATCGCAACTGTATAAATCCCTATATAATAATCGTAATTCATAGGTTATACATAGGTTATACATAGGTCACATGAGATTTGAATTTCATCAGATATCCCTTGAATGGAATTATTATTATTTTAAGTAATCTATAATTGTGTCTGTATATAAATATGTTCTTATTTACCATTTATTGGGTGCAGTTCAAACGCATCCATGCATGATGCATTTCTATAGATGGACGAGCATTTTAATGTCGCCATTGTCGCCGCATTATATGAAATGCATTGCATTGACAGTATCTTGTTTTTATCACCATCAAAAAACAAATCTGCGACTGACCTATGGCTTTTATAGTGACCACAAGAAGATATTCGACATATTGAAAAGAATATTTTCCTTATTTCGATATTGTGGAATTATTGCACCAAGGCCGATGAATTTAATCTCCTTGTTGCTTTTAAGAATATAGGTGTGTGCATCATTAAGTTTATCGTTTACTTGCTTACAGAATATTTGTGAGCTAAACATGACTTATTCCAGCTTGTACGCTAATATTATGGGTTTATTTTCTTATGACGAAAAAATAGATCAATTTGAGAGGAAAAGTTTTGCAATATTTGTTTAAAAAATTCTAAATCATCAGCCATAAATTTTATTTTTAGCAATTAAATTTCTTCGACTCTATTGATCACAGGGTGCAAACTAATGCAAAAAGGTGTCTCGATGAACCTGCGAAAAGAGGATTAAGAAGTAAATCGACATTGCTAAAATTCTCAAATCTTTCCCATCACCCATTGTACTCCTAGCCTTTAAATTCAACCTTTATTATCGTATCTTCAATGATTCTTGATCCGCCGAAGCAGTGAAAATTCGATGATAAGATGAGGTGGCATTAGAAATAACAGTAGGTAATATATGGGGTTTTTAAAGGACAGTGCCGAGTAGGAATATATTTGATTTTATAATGATGCAGGATTTTAATACAGTTTGTTGTAATATTTAATTGTGCATGAAAAAATGAGTAAGCTACTAAATTTATTTAAATATATTTTTTAGAAACTTAATTATGACAAAAATGACACTAACATTTTTGAACTTGTTTTACTGCAATTTTGAACGAGTAAAATTCGTTTCCGCAGTAAGAGTAGAAATATTTCCATACATTATGTAGCTGCGGAAAATGTGTTTTCCTATATTTTATGTAAGTTAGTTGTTGATTCACTGCAACATGAAGCTATTTAGCATTTAGCATGAAGCTATTCCCACAAAACCATAAAACAAGTACGAATGCAGTGTCAGGCATACTTAAATTGGATACACGCTGAAACTTTATAGGTCACGTATTTCCAAGCTAACGCTCAAAAATTCATTGTTATTGTTATGACAGCTCTGCTGCAACTGCATAACGCTGACTGTCAATCATAAAATAGCTGACATTAATATACCATTCATAAACCATAATATAAAAATTGTCGTCTGTCTGTCCATAAAATTATTTGAAGAACATAACCATACATATCGTTCAAAAACTTTCCTCCCCGGGGTAATGTGGGCACTCAATCAATAATGGGCCAATTTTTTAAGTCAGCAAATCCTATTACTTACAACTTGCGCACACTAATAGCCAATTGTGTCAGCAAAACAAACTTTGCTACAATAGTCAAAGTTACTGTTTCGGTAGTAATGAAACGAATGCATGATATAAACATCCGCTAATATGAGTAAAATTTCCAAAATCATCAACACGTGTACAAAAAAAAATACCACGCACAAAAGCAACTAAGAAAAGCCTTTAGTTTTGCAGAGAAGTTGTAAAATAGGGGATAATAACACTTATACCTGCTTTACTCCCGTTTCCTGTCTAGTGATAATAACATGCCTAGTGTGAGTAGAAAAGTTGGTGTTTAGCAGTAAACTGATTCTAGCAATTAACATTTTCCTAGAAGGAAAATTAGTTCATTTGCGGTTTGTGAAGTTCTGTCAAATCTCCCATTATATGAATACCGGTGATTGTAGACCAACATTTTGTAATCAATAAATAAAAATTCATGCTGAAACATTCAGTTCATAATAACATTATTTCTTTGTATTTTTTGGTTTGTTTCTTCCTTTCTTTCATTTAAAAAAATATGATTTTTCCAACGATCTTTAGATAAACACTGTCATAAAAAGTAGTTTTGTTTCCACGTTAAGTTCTCATCGCCATTTTGCTAGTATTATATACGAGTTACATATTATTACAACTACTGTGGTTTAAGCTAGGTTCACTCAATATAGAAACCTGCATAATTATTAGAAGTAAGTCAAGTTTTTAGATGCGCCATATAAATTAAAGTGGCAACTTCTTTCTAACTTATAAGCAGTAAAATTTTGTTTTTATTTGAGAATAATTGAGTTGATACATAAACTTGCTGGCTAATCAACCTGGTATATGGTAAAATCTTACTTTGTTTTAGTATTAAACTTCATATCGCATACTGCATAGTCTATTTTTGCGTTTTCTATGCGTGCAGAGTGCAGATAAATGAAACATCGATGTAGATATAAATAGGAAAATCTATGTACTCATTTAAACTGTGGAGGATTGCAAATGGGTTGAATCCAGGTTATTATATACATATATAGCCTCAGAAAACAGTATCCCTTGTTATTAAAAAAATACAATCGTCACTTAATATTCATAGCGCGGCTCGGGATTTCAAATTTTATGACTACCTACATACGCACAAAAATGTCCACAAACAAGGTTATAAAATGAAACTCAGTCAACCAAGTAGTCGAGCAACGCTGGCATTTTATTTGCATCCCTGAAGCTGCAGAATGTTAGCATATTATTTATTCCCTCGTCTTCTGGGTTTTGTGTTTAATCAAAATACTTGGGGGTTTTTTATGAAAACCAAATCAGTCAATCTTTGGGTAGGTATTAAAAAGACGGAAAATGATAATGAAAAACTTTTTTCTGTTATAACCAATCTAACTTTTATATCTTAACTATTGCCACATTAAGTAATTTTTAGCATGGTATTTGCTGTTGCTATTAGTTGAAAATTTTGCCAAACCATGTGTTTAATTGTTCTTATTTTTCTTTTCAAAAGCACAAATGAAGTTAGATGATTTGTCAGTGGTGGTTAACTAAAAAAGCTTTGCTGCAATATGCTTTCATCACGAATTCAATATCTTAATTTTTACTTCAATGCAATGCAAGGCCAATATGATGTTCTTTAATAAATCGTTTGAGATATTTTTTTCTTTATGATGTCAGCGAAGCGAATAGGTATGTGTGACTGTGCGTGTTAGCAGATTCTGCAATCTGTATCTGAACTGAAACTAAATCCAAAAGCAGCAGACGCTTTTTACTACTGTTTCGCATTGCCACAAATTTGGGACAAAACCGGACTTTGTAAATAGAAAATACATAGTTTAAAACACTTTTTATTGAACTTATCTAATTTATCAGTCTATCAAAATGGATCTACTTGATGAGAAAAACAGTTAAATAAACTCTTATTCTCATAAAGTATCTCTGGAGTGAAAAAACCTCGCTTATGACCTCATCCAAAATTAACTCTTATTCTCATAAAGTATCTCTGGAGTGAAAAAACCTCGCTTATGACCTCATCCGAAATATGACCTTTTACATGCAACGTAAAAGCCAAACTAACCACCTCTGCCATCCATTTCTAAAAAACAAATTGGGATTCAAATTTTTAATACAATGTATATTTTGATGCAATTTTTGTTTACTCCCGTTAATATGGCTATCGTATTAAGTGGTATTTTTGTTAGATTCCATGATGCATTAGGTATGTAGATTTCCCTTGCATACGCATAACAATGTGCAATTGACGACCCATTTTATCTGCGGTAGTTTCCAGCAATGGATAATGCAGCCAAACAAAATATTATCTGAACCAATGAATGAACTTTGGAATCTGCACATTCACGTCATGTATTTTTGTTTAAGGTCTAGACGTGTAAATAATAATTAGTATCAGCTCTTACCAGCAATCATAACAACATTGGCAACAACAAGAAAAGTGATGATAATTAAGATTAAAGGGATGCACCTAATTATGATACATTATGTAGATTTCCCTTGCATACGCAAAACAATGTGCAACTGACAAACCTTTTTATCTGCTGTAGTTTCCGGCAAGGCAATGGATAATGCAGCCAAACAGGATATTATTTGAACTAATGAATGAGCTTTGGAATTAAGCACATTCACCTCACGTATTTTTATTTAAGGTCTAGACGTTTAAATAATTAGTCTCAGCACTTACCAACAATCATAACAACATTGGCAACAGCGAGAAAAGGGATGATTCGATGATAATTAAGATTAAAAGGATGCACCTAATATTTTAATGCACAAACTGGAATATGCAAAAATAGCATGAAACATTACACTGCATGCAATTATATTTTAAGAATTCTTCCAATGCGAAACATAAATGGGAAAACTAACTATAATCTTGAATTGAAATGGTACGAAACATCCCATAAATACTGAATTCTCAATATTGCATTCAACATATTTTTTTAAAGACATGTATGCGATAATTATGAAGCAACATAATGCGTTTTTAATTCACCCAGACACAGGAGAATATTTATTATAAGAAAAATGTAATGTGGGTATCGTGAGCAAAACCACATTTCCCATCAGACATGTAAAGTACATAGAACTGGTAAACGCTAGTTTTATTGCAATAGTATGGATTCAAATTCAAAGAAGCTATTGCTTAAAAGTTAAAATGCCACACAGGAGAACATGCAGCTTGTCTGAATTCTTTTCAGCCATAGATAAACTTTTAAAAAACCCATACAAGCCTAGATATTTAATAATATTATGCCGGCACCAAATCAGAATCAGAAATGTTATTGCTCAACGAATAGGAACATGTCAATTCAGGCGTTTAGGCACCGGTGTAGATTACTTCCCCACGTTACCACCACCACCCACTAATTGTAAATTACATTGGACGGATGTGTCAAGTTTTTTTATAATTCATAAAACGAGGAAAATGCCGTATGTGTAAATATTTTTACTTGTTATCATATTCATAAATGCATGCATCTTATATTTAAACTACATCAATCCATTAACCAACGGATTCTTCTCAATCGAGTAATTATATAGTCACTTTGAATTAAAGGGGGTAAACTAATACATAATGCATTTGATTTGAGCATTCGTTCCCCTTGAACTTCAAAGCTTGAAATTACTGACCAGTTTATGCATGTCGATTTTCTTGAACAAAGGCAAAAATCTTCCGATAGTCTTAAATTATTGGCATTGCTTTCTGCTTAGCAGAAATCTTTAAATCTGTTCAGCAGATGCTAAAAACTGCAATCATGATCATGACTGGATCAAGATGGAAATGCACTTACATGA
>JAANSP010000454.1:0-21406 GCA_036850745.1 Homidia socia | reverse complement strand
TATCATTGCGCTAATTATTGATTTTATGTTGAGTCAAATGATTGTTTTCCACGAAACGAAACGTTTTTGCTACTTTCTTAAGACTGCTTACTCAGAGCAGGTTTTAGCACTTTGTATAGGTTCAGCAGGCGTTTCATCATGAGAGTTTCAAAAGCTATATCCCTAAGCTTTTACAAACTCGTTATAAAATAAGCACATTGTGTCAAGGCATATTGAGCATGTGCGTTCTGTTTGTATTGTAAATGCACCATCAGATAGTTAGTTAAAAATGAATGGATATTATGGGTGGGTATAGGATTCCTTATAATTTTTTTTTATCATTTACATGGCTTAGCCTGACTGGCACATGAGGCACCCTGTAAAACCTATGATGATGGTAATTGACATCCCTTGGAATTTTTCCACTGAAAAATGGGAAACTGTTGTAAAATGAAAGAAAAAAGGAGAGAAAAAAGATACGATTATGCATCATCTTACTTTTGAGAATTCCTTTCCATGAAGCATATTTGTTTGGTTCATGTTCTCGTATGCTAAATAACAGGCTTATTATATTAATGTTTAACAGCAAAGGATACGGTACTCGGTGTGAAGAGACAATGTATATAGGAAAATAGTTAAAACATAGTCCAAACTTTACAGCAGCAGCAGCAGAAGCAAAAAAAAAGTGGAGTGAACTAGACTCTCCTTTTACTAAGGCATGACACGGCATTATTATATAAGTGTAGCGGAATGCATTATAGGATAGGAGCTGACTGAAGGAGTATGTACTTTCCCATTTTTTTCTACTTTGCCAGGCACTTATTTCTTCAAGTGTAAATATATTAGTCACGGCGTATTACATGATGGGACGGGTGGAATTGATGCCACACTGCTGCTGCTGTACTACTTGTAATAGTTATGCCTGCAACATTTCACATGATGCCTAAATAAGTTTAATAGTAGTAATGGTAAAACATTTTTTTATTTAGAAGGATCCTTTTCACTAGAGCATACACAACTCAAACTCACTTGCACACATACACACACACAGTCATCAATATTTTATGTTGTAAATGCAGGCAGGCATATTGCCCACGGAAGGACAAACAGTTGGAAAAGAATGCTTGAGAAAATGCTTCTTATTAATACATAATAAAATCCAGTTGTATGAATGCCATGCCTCTTGTTCTCTCCCAGAACTTGCTCTTCTTCCTTTTATCCACTTGTTTTCGGTGTCTATGCCGTCATAATAATAATAATATGCATGATTTTATTTGTGTACGTTCTTTAATCTTTGTTTCATTCATTCCATCTGTCTACCTATAAGAAGACCATATAGCCATGCCTATTTAGGAACACCAACAACAATACCATGGTATGGCACTCTTCTTTTCACTTATATTATTGGATTTCTCGTTTGAAAGACTGTAAATGAGTGAAGTGGTAACATAATACTAGCAACTCCACGCGACTCTGTTGTCTCACCATTTCGCTCTTCTCTTGTTTTAGCATCATCGTGTACCAAGAAAAGTAAATTCCAACAACACAACGGCACAGATCAGAGTGAAAGAGCATGCTATCACACTACATCACACAGTCACTGACTTCTGAACTTTTTTTTATTTTCCACTTCTCTCTTCCTCTCTCTCTCCCTCTCCAATTTTCTACCAAGAAGAAGCAAAACATGCCATTCTCCTCAGTCCAAACTAATAAAGAAAAGGACATAAACAAAGAGCAAACAAGCTTGAGTGAATAACAAAGACTGACGGAATTTTGTGAGAAAGTATGAAATGCTACGAATTTGTTGTTACATCAGTGAAGAAAATAAGCATTTCCCATGCATTTGTTATCATAATGAATTTATAGCGTAATATACACATGCCATAACATCCATATCGTTATTGTATACACACGCTACATTAGCATTGTTATTATTTTGTAGTGGTAACACAAGTTTTTATTTTGAACAATAAAGTAAATACTTTCACAAAGACTCTGAAAGCTATTGTGTGCAATATTAAATTTCTATTCTGCTCTGCGTATTCCGGAAGAAGTGCCGCATAATTGAAAGGCTTCGTTAGTAATACCTTTTGTATCCGCAATATCCGCATTTCTCACTGGTAATGTAAATGTATTTAGTATTGTAAGATCAAACTTTAATATAATCTGGTCTCAATAGTATGTGGGTCCCAAACGCTAGTCCCTTCATTTCTTTCCTCAATCCTGAAACAAGCATGGCACGATTTTGTGGTGCGCAAAAGTATCGAAACTGAAAGAACAAAGTCGCTTGTGAGATCTTGTAGTTGCTGCTCCTCGGAATGATTTATAAAACTGCGAAAGTAGTGCAAATGCGGTTGCCCTCGTTGTTCATCGCAATCCTGGGTCGCTCGTTATACTATCAAGCCATATAAGGTACATGGAGAAGGTCAAAGTAGAAGACAAGAAAAGTGTTGTTGTTGTTGAACAGATTGTGTGATAAAGTGTAAATGTCTATTTCTATAAAAGTTATTTTGATAAAAAATCCTTCTCGAGTTGTGAACTCACAGAACATGCGGAAAGACATTTCAAGTCAAACAATATTAGATTGCAACATTTAAATTTATTATAGTAAAACAATCTTTTAGTTTTGATAAAGTTGGTAATCTTTATGAAAGCAGTTTTGCAACTTGAAATATTTTGCTGAAAATTTAGTTGATGATGATAAATTGATAAGTTACTTTTTGTCGTTTTTTTAATGTCTGGTTATTTTTCATCATTTTAATTCCTTAAACAAACTTTATGACTGAAATTTTGATAATATGAAAAGACTTGATGATGTTGTTGCGTTCATAAACTTTGTTTGGCAATATTTCTAGTTTGATGATGATAACAGGCAATTTCCCATGCTCTAGCTAGCAGTTGAGTGTCGCTTCACTTATAGCATACAATGGTGCTGATATGATGAGAAAATTGTTCTTATCTCTGATCAACCTTTATTTATGCAAAAAATATATTTGTTCGATTTGACAAAAAACTGAAAGGGGAAACGAATGTAGATTACTGTACTAGTATTTATACAGCAATATAATGAAATCTGCAAAAATGTCTTACAGATATTTATACTCTACCGCTTTATGTCTCTTGGGACTGTACATTTTTATGCAGATTATAAACGCATCACTAACACTAAACGCTCTAATATTATGCCCTTGACAGTTGCATGCTTAACCGTTGATGTCTTTCATTACATTTACTGCTATTAACATAGCGTAAAAGCCTTTGAGAATGCCATGCTGGGCTTAACCATGTTGAAGTGTCTGGAAATAATGTGTTTTCGCTGTAACATTAATATTTAATGCTCCCAAATAGGTATGTATGGGTCTACCCTGGCCGTTTATATGTGTTCATATTATATTATGCGTAAGTAATAAAGTATACAAAACTATTCAATTGTGTAATAAAATGTTTCGTAAAATATATAATGAGAAAAAATACCCAATTTCATTTATGCAGCTTCACAAATTGCAAATTATATTATTGTAATAAACTTAATCGACGAGTGTCGACGATTTACTACATAATCAGGAACAATTATACACGTGCTCTACATACCGTTAATAATGGTATAGGCTTCCAAGAAAACTATCGCTTTATAAGGCCAGCAACTTACTGTAGGTTATAACAGAAATGCTTGCTGTAAGCTACTCTACTCCAAACTCAAGAAACTGGGCAGCAGTTTTAATATTTGCAGAGAATTTTACCATCCTTGAAAATCTTTTTTAGTTTCTATTCAAAATGAAATGGCAGAGGGGAAGGAACAGATGGACACGACAAATTCATAAGCTGACTAGAGCTCAGCAAACCAATAATAATGAGTACTGGTTGACACACCGTGTAATATCCACAAATGCATAAAACACGAAGTTTGTGAATATTTATTAAAAAATCACTTTTTGAGTACGAAAGAACCATGAAAAAGTCTCTTATTGCTTGGTCCACTGGGTCTTCCTGTTACGCTGAGTAGCCAGCATTTTATCTCTGGTGAACTGGCAGACATTCAATACAATATGCATCAGTACCATGGGACCTCTTGGAATACTTGAAACGCTTTTATTCTTCAATGCTCTCTACTTTTCACATTTTTAGGACAGACTTTTTCTGTCGTTGAAAAAAAGAATCATTGAGTTTCTGATCCCACAGCGTACATATTATTATGTAGTTTATAGTAAAGTAACAAAGGAAAACCACAGTCAACATAAAGAAGAGTGAGAGAGAGAGAGAGATAAAAAACGATGATTTAGTATGCTGACTATGCTTTTGCTCTTTTGATCCTCTCTCTTTCGTTGAGTCTTTGACCATTCAAAACCACTTTATGTGCCATTTGAATAAAATATATTTTTCGGCGAGATTTGTGCAGTGTAAAAAATAGGCGAACGTGCCATGTGCCATTTTATTTTCCATATCCGCTATAAAATCTATTAATAATGTTGCATAAAGGATACATTACACAGGCTACCTAGACCCACAAATCAAACACAATAGCTTTGATGCTGCCGGCCTTCCATTTCATAAGCAAGTTGTAATTTTTTGTATAAAATGCTTCGATTCTCAGTTTCCATTGTATTAGATTAAAAACACAGTTTTATTGCCCTGTACCTTTTGCCTTGGATTGTAGTATTTTAAATGAGATTTGTAGTGAAGCAGAGCAAGCTCATCTGACTTGATTTCAGTGGTTATCCTTTCCATCCGGTCGTACAAAACTCTGCAAGAGTTTTTAAATTTTTTTTTTTTTGGTTTTCTGTAGTCGACTACTGATCACAAAATATGCTGACCTTTAGAAATATGAGCTATGATAGCAAGCTATCAATTGTCTTTATATTTAAATTTTATTGATGAATTACATTACATTATGTAAATACCGTTGACTGCATATACCATCATTTTGAAGTACTACCGTTTTTGAAGGGTACAATGATTTACATTTCCAAGTTATTTGTACACAATCAGTAAAAATCATTCCAAAGGTTTACTGATCTGATTATATATGTGGCAACATTCAAAATACTAAATATACCAGTGTCATGATAGACCGCACTCCCTGATTGGTATGTCTTTCCTACAAAATGAATGGATTATGGTTGTACTTTGTGTAGCCTAAAACACCAACATTATTTGAAAAAGGGCAAAAGAACCAAAACAGGATGTTGTCTTATCCACGTCATCACGAATATTTTTAGTTTAGATTTTATTAGATGATGGATATTACAAATTGATTATCCTGTTTTATGATACTTGAAAAAAATCTTGAGTATCCAATCCATCGATGTTACTCTAAGCAAAAGTTAAAAGTACATTTCGTATAAACTTTTATTTTTATTGACTGCAAAATTGTTTATTAGGTTCATGCGACTGAAATTGCAAAAACTAACAAATAACAAACAAGCTGCTAACCTGAGCACTGAACAAACAATAGTAATCATTATTCTAGTTTCTCGGAGTCTACAGTGACTATAATATGTTATTCGAAAATTTCTAATGTAGTGACAAGTTAACGTGTTTTTATCTGAATAAAATTAACTAGAAAACTAGTAACAATGTAAAATATTTTATGGGGTTATTAACACAATTGAATAATAGTTACACTATTATTTCATAATGAATCTAAATCCCTCACACAATTTCCATTGTTTTAGTAGGAATTTCAAAATAAATATGACAGGCTTATGTCGAAATACAAACACTTGATAAAAAAATGAATGTAATTTGTCTGAAAATTTTCATGTTTTCGATTTTGTACGAAATTCAACAATTTCAAAAATAAACATGACATACCTGACACAATAATTAACAATGTAAAATATTTTATGGGGTTATTAACACAATTGAATAATAGTTACACTATTTCATAATGAATCTAAATCCCTCACAAAATTTCTATTGTTTTATTAGGGATTTCAAAATAAATATGACAGGCTTGTGTCGAAATACAAACATACTTGATAAAAAAATGAATGTAATTTGTCTGA
Source organism: Homidia socia (assembly GCA_036850745.1). NCBI lineage: Eukaryota > Metazoa > Arthropoda > Collembola > Entomobryomorpha > Entomobryidae > Homidia > Homidia socia. The sequence goes on along the minus strand of JAANSP010000454.1, from coordinate 15,422 downwards.
AAATTTTCATGTTTTCGATTTTGTACGAAATTCAACAATTTCAAAAATAAACATGACATACCTGACACAATAATGATTGTCTGCCATTCCATCACACCTCCGAAAAAAATGCATTATTAAATGTGTAACTAGAGCTGACGATACAGGTTTCATGCGAAGCAATACGCTACAACCGTGCAATTCGACGTGCACGTATCAAATCAGCTATACAACAAACCTACGTTTTGCAAAAGAATTACTTACGCGAGGTCATAAAATGCATGCTTTATAGACACAATAGTAAAAAACATTTATGTATGCAACACTAAATTTAAAAACAACCCAGCTTGCAAATTAGGATGCATTGATGGTAATTGGAGATTAGGAACTAGGATGAAAAGTTGGTTGTAAACTGTTTAACGCAAAAACACATAAGACCATACCACGTAAATAGACTAAAGAAATTATATAAATAAATACTGTACCATATCATTTATTCGTCATTTTTATATCATTATCATCGGCACACTTTACTCTGGTTTTAGGTATATGCTGACGGAGACGAAGAAAATGTGTAGGAGGAGAGAGATATAACCATACAACATGCTCACCCTCCCCATCGTCAAATTTTTATTGATATTTCTTTTTTCGGAAAATACACTGAACTTTTTATGAAGTTTTTTAGCTTTAAAATTGTATTAATAAACAGTTTTTTGCTCTGAATATTGCACACTTGTTACATAACTTTATTTGCAGAACATTTTGTTTGTGCAGATGTTTTTAGTAAAATAGAATAAAACAATAAGCTCATGGTTTAATTGGTTTTTGAGTGTATTCGTCATCATCTATCATATCATTTTCATGCCAAAATGGGCTTTGCACTTTTTGACACGTTCGTTTTGGTTTACTTTTTTGAGGCAATAAGTATGAAATGAAGAGTAATGTGCAAACTCATCCAAACGTTTTTTAAAAATGTTTTACCACACATTTACTCCCTCGCTAACTCAATTACCATCCGATTTGATAATCTTTTGTAAAAAAGCACAAAAGGATAAAAAGGCTATGTAAATGTAAAAAATATAATCCACACCATCACCACATGGACATTACTTTTGTATACATTCTAAAACCACATTAAAATAGTCTCCCAACTGCAATAATTTACTGACATGTTTGTTTGCACAGCCTCGCTCAATTCAGCGATATACTAGTAGTCTACTTAGTAATAGAATATCATTTATCGTCATTGCTAATGATAATAATTGTTTTATATGTGCATTTCTAGAATTGTTTCTCATCAGTGCAGTGCTGTGTTTGACAAGAAGATGAGCTGTTAACAAGTCAACTTGCTGCCTGACTCCACAATTGCTGCAGTTGACTTCTTGGCTACTTGAGATACCGACTAGACAACCACTGCTCCTATTAATGAAGCTTTGCGTTCTCCGTTCTCTGTTGCCTCTCTGTCTACTACTAGTCAGATTTACTGTTTTTTAATGGTGCAGAATATCAGCATGAATATCGCCACATGCAATAATGAAAGCAACATTGAGTTCTTTTTGCACAGCAGAAACAGTAAATCATAAAATTAGTAAATCAAACAGAATTTTGTTTGTCTTTGTGTGATGTGGATTTCAGAAAATTCAGACGTAGAGATATGCCGAAGCTGGATTTTACCACCTATTACCTATGTCTGAAATTTATAAGCAATAAAGTTTTATGACAGTTATCTCGTTATCAAATTGAAAGACAACAACATATTTAAAGAATATTTATATAAACATTGTTTTTTTCTATATGAAATTAAATTATAAAAGTTTCCTTCCTCTTTCTACTAACAAACGGATAAAAAAGCAAGTCTACAATTTACTCATCACTCCAACCGCGGAGGATATTGCGGCAAGCCGTAACTTCTGATAGACAACCTTTAGAAAAGAAGGTATATTATATATACCCAGTCAGCCAAGTTAGGAGGATGATATACAAGTGAATTTGTTTGTCGTGCCCGTGCTTCAAGTGTTGACGACGTGTTGTTTCCGATTGCATCGTTACATGTATCAAAAATTCTTTGACAATACGTCAACCGCAAAAACAGATTGCCAGGCCGTCACTCAATTCAGAGTGTCTCTACCCATATCATTAGTATTATTTATTAAATCAAACAATATTGTCACTGTTTTCAGTAGTTTTTTCAGGAAAGGCACTGTGACGTAGCATTTCCACGGACATGTAAAAAAGGAAAGAATAGTGGGGCAATTTGATGGGTGGAGACGGCAGATGCTGGTTTGGTGATAGCACATTTTGTGTTTTATTTTAATGAAAATGTGAAAATGACAATGGAATAAATTTGATTGAAAATCTCTGTGAGCTCGATGGAAATTATGCAACTGTCCAAAATAAAGCCTGATTTGCTGCTTTGGAACGTTGTGTCAGTTTCAAATGAGATTACAATGGAAATATTAAATCTAAAGTATACAAAACCAGTGGACGTGAAAAAGTGTCAGTTCGTGTTTATTGCCGTACGAGATTTACACAGAGACATTCAAATAGGATGTTGCTGCGGAATGAATTTGTAAAATTGCTGAAAATCCCATTGAAACAAGTGCAGTTGACATTCCAACTTTGAGACAGGCTGTTTTACATTCCAAACGTTAGAGAGAAATGCAAAGCTGGGTAGTGCCGGCGTTGTCTTAAAAATGGTTGGAGATGCCAGGAAGGAAGCAAGTGTGGAAAGCCTTTTTACCTGAATTGAATAACTGAATATCTGTTTCATTTTTTCTGTACTCCTGGTGAATTAGGAATGATTTGGTTAAGCAAATTCCACCCACTAACCAGCGCGATTCTTCTACAATGGTCTTCATGCAACAACTGGAACGTTTGTGGAAAATCAAAAAATTGTTTAAACCTCATCCGTATACGACGTACAGAATGCAAAAATTGATATAAGGTGCTAAAAAATAGAAAGACAAAAAATCTATCATGCTAATGCAGTGCAGTAGAGTACAAACCTTTACAAGTTATTTGTATGCAGAACTGGCAACCTCCTTTAGCAAGTTTTTGATGAGCGAAAAGGAAATAAGTATATGGTAACGGTTTGCAGAGCATGGAACTGATGCGATGATTGAAAAAGTAGTGTTATAGTCGTGTGAATACAAATAGTCACAGTTGAAAACCCCACCAGAGAGACGTAGTGTCAGTACTGTAGTGTTTGGGAATAACATTTGCAATTGGGAGGAAGGCGAAAAATATTGTATTGATTTTGGTTTGTTGTTGTATTTTGACACATTGCCATATGCATACATGTCGTGGTTAGCATAACTAAATTTCAAATTCTTTAAACGTACTTTATTTTTTGCTTAAACATCCTGTTTAAGTCTAGAGTTTGTCACATTTGTTACGTGTTCAAATGGAGAAACCCGTTACCTTTACTATTCATAATGCAAAAAAAATACTTTTTTTGCTAAAATTCTACAACAGTTTGTTTTAAACGCTTGAATATTTAGTTGGATTTTAAATGCGCTTAAAATTGCACTGTATAAGGCCAAATATTGATGACGACACGATTAGACTAGTCAAAGTGCGGTGGTGTCGGTTGGTGATAGCAAGGTAAATGGCAATGACTTGTCATCTACTAAATAGTACAATTACCACCAAGCAGTAATAATAACAGTATTTGAGCATGCATGCATAATAATAATAAATAACACTTTTTACCAGAAGAATACCACACTGGAAGGGAATATTTGTATAGTATCGAATTAAGGCCAAATATTGATGACGACACGATTAGACTAGTCAAAGTGCGGTGGTGTCGGCTGGTGATAGCAAGGTAAATGGCAATGACTTGTCATCTACTAAATAGTAAAATTACCACCAAGCAGTAATAATAACAGTATTTGAGCATGCATGCATAATAATAATAAATAACACTTTTTACCAGAAGAATACCACACTGGAAGGGAATATCCGTATAGTATCGAAGAGGAATGGTATAGGAATACGAGCCACATGAATTGTATACGATACGAATAGGTAATGATATGATCCGATTATTGCAAAATATGAACCAAGTTTTAAAGCTTTCAAAAACCAATTGTCGTTCCCTGAATATAAATGGTCCACGTATACAATATACCGTTTCTATATTTCTCCTTACATGAAATACAACGAAGAAAGAAAGAAAATGTAAAATAAAAAACAGTTAAAAAACATACACATAAATGCACAAAGTAAAAAACGAATAGCTCACTCTCATGCATGCATGCAAGCCATCAAGATGGAGTGAGTGAGGACAAGTCACAGAATAGTAGCTAGTTGTACGATGAGTGATGATGACAAAGTCTAAGAACGGCAATACTGCTCCTGAGACAGGCTCCAATTATAAGGAATAGACATTATAATAAGCTAGAATTGTTTTACAACAAAATTTACTTGTGCAAAGTTCATTAAATAAATTGCCAGTTTCCTGGAATTATGGGAGAAATGCTGAGCGTTTATATCCAATGTTAGCAAAAATTATTTCATATTTTAATAATGAATTTACTGCATGTATGTATTTGAATAAAGGCTGGTACAGACTTTAGGATTCCATATACTATTCACATTAGCATAATATTGCGTAAAAGGTTAACTATACATGATGATGAGTAATATTGACACATCTTGAGTTGCTTATTTAACCTGTTTTATGTCTGTAAAAAATAAGTATGTACGTACTGGTCTATTATGCAGCAGGAAGTGTATTGCGTTCATGTTTCAAACTGTGTATCATATTTTACTAAGCAAATATAAAACTGACAGTTTTGAGAGGGTCTCAGAAAATACCAATACATTCTTCATTTTGTTTTAAATAAAGCATTCAATTTCTGGAATTAATATTTTCAGATAGCAAAGTGGCTTGGGAGAAAGTTACCGGTTGAAGCCTACGCAATCTGGTTATGGAAAGAGTCGAGTGGGAAAGTGAGGACGCGGTCTCTGAGAATGAAATGCGATAAAATTGAAGGATACGTCAGTGGCATGGTTTATTCATATTACAACCAATTAAACCAATGTACTTTCTCTAGTCAAACGGGAGCTACTTTTTTGGCGTTTGGAAAATAATACGTGGAAAAAGTAATAGGTAACCTGAGACGGATTGGATGAGCATCAAATTTTACCAGTGGAAAGTGCACGTGTACTTGCTCTATATGGAATTCATTTGCGTCAGCAGACTTACTATGTAAAGTAGCAAAAGTTTGAAAAAAAACAATGAAATAAGCTATACATAATAAAAGTACTGAAAGCGCATTTGTTAAGGTAACCAATGGTTAATATTGTGCGCAAATAATTTAGTTCAAATACTAAAGAATGTATGTACGTAGTTAAACTCAAACTGCGATTTCGAACCATCTGAATTGAGTCGTTTAAAAAATACTGTTTAGAAGTGAGAAGAAAAATGAATTGAGTCACAGTTACCCTCAACAAGGTAGAATCGAGACGTTTGGTCACTTGGTACTTACTTTACAGCTTTTGTGGCTTCGTGCATGTTGACCATGACGCGCTGCTACCTCAAACGATCTGCGAAAACAGCCGGAGCCCTCGTGGTTGCATTCATCATGGTTATCGGCTTAATTGACACTAGGACCCGCTATCATAATTTTAATATGGTCAATAACATGGAGTCGTCCGATATCTACCCTTCCTCGGAACGAGGACTAAGAAAAGGAGGAGGCAACCGTAACATAATCAGACTGCACACATATGATACTTTTACTAACAAGACTGAAGATGCGTTGCATCGAAATCATCAATATCATTCCGACAAAATTGATATCAATACTAATAACGATGAGGTTTCACTCTTCTTGACTGATAACCTTCCGACTGACACCGATTCCCTCACCTTGAGATTTTGGGACTTGGCCAACAATTCCAGTAGAGGAGCCTCCACCAAAGGGATATTTACAGAAGCAAAGCAGTTACCAAATTTGTGGCGTCCGCAGAAAGAATTGTTATCACGGGATGATGATCGCGTTCTTGCTCAACTGATCTGGGCTATGGAAGCAGCTAATTTGTCATCATTTAACGATCAAAAGGTAGATATACAATGCAATCGTCAGATTTAACTAAAATACAAATAATGTGGTACTTTATGTAGGTGTAGGTGTCTTTTATAAATGTATTTTTTCTTTCTTTAGACCAAAACAATATTTTTACCCGACAGCTTTAGATGGTGGAGCAAGACAAAGTGGAGAAGTCCTCATATTTTAGAAGAGGAGGACTGCCCGGGAAATCCTGGAATTTTGAGAAAATGTGCTTTCTCCCAAAGTCGAGATTCAATGGACGCCTTGATTACAGTGCGAGACGCATTCCACACAAGAGATTTCTCAGTGCCATCCAATGTTATGAGGTTTTATTTCATGCTTGAATCCCCAATTTTCTCACACGCGGTTCTGAAGCGTACTAATGATCTGATGGCGACTTTTTTTCGGGGATCTGACCTGAACACTCCGTACGGGAAATGGGTGTACCATGATCCTACAGTTAAGTTTAAAGATCAAGGTATGTTGAAAATGTGTTTATACAACAACCCGATAAGATAGCATTATATTATTCGCCAACAATATTACTTTTCTCCTTTTGACGGTAACATAAATGTTTTGTGTTCATATGCAATTATATTATATATCTTTCCTGTATACGTCATGTCACCGTCATCCTACTATCGTCTTTATTTCTTTCTCTTTCTCTGTCACTTTCCGCTCCACACGTATTACTGCAATATTAACTCTTTTTATTGCCTTTTTCAACGAGAGTTTAGCTGAGATCTTGTTATTTTTACTGTTAGAAAAAGATTACGCCAAAGGGAAAAGTAAAATGGCTGCCATCTTCACATCCAATTGCAGTCCGTGGAATAATAGAATGGGGTACGTGAGAGAGTTGCAGAAATACATTGAGGTTGATGTCTTTGGAGCATGTGGTCGGAAAAATTGTCCTCGTTATAATCAAAAGGAATGTTATGAGATGTTAAAACGGGATTATCGCTTCTATCTCTCCTTTGAAAATTCCAATTGTGAGCATTTCATACAAATTAAAGCTAAATAAATGCACATGCCCACACATTATGGCTGCTATCGTATAATATTATGTGATATTGGTAAATAAAATGGTATAAAACATGATTTTTTAGGTCGAGACTATGTAACAGAGAAATTATTTATGAACGCTTTTGAGTAAGCTTATTTTCAAAAATATTGAATTATACTTTTTCGCCATTTTTTGGTGTTCAAAATTGCCAATATATGAATAACATGTTTTTTCAACTTAGAAATGATGTCATTCCAATAGTGCTTGGAGCACACCCACATGACTACCAAGCTATGTGTCCAGAAAAGTCTTATGTTCACGTAGAAGACTTTTCCAGCCCAAAAGAGCTTGCTGACTACATGAAACATTTGGCAGAAACTCCGGAAGAGTACAATTCTTATTTCCGGTGGAAGGGAACTGGAAAGTTTGTTGATACAAATTTCTTTTGTCGGGTTTGTGCAATGGTATGCTTCAAAATTTACTTTAGTGTCTTAAAAATAAATACTTATTAGTGAAAGCATTGCTCTTTAAAAGTGAGTGTTAAATTAACTAAAAAGGCATAAATATTTATTAGGTCCACTATGCTAGCATAGTGCCTCCCCCGGAAAGAAAACGCGACTATGCTTGGAATTCTGATACAGCGATAAATAAAAAAATTTGCTTATCCCTCTGGAGCATGGTACTGGAAATCTAAAACCCGCAAAAGTTAGCAACGTAATCATCTGAATGTAATTGGCTTCAATTGAACACTGGATAAATCGACTGCAAAAACAGCTTCAAAAAAATGTTGTAACTGCCATGGGTTTGTGTTTCAAGTAAAGAAAATCCCTTTACGCAAGTTCTCATAATACCCCTTGCAAACTCAACAGCGTTAACTCCACACACATACGTACCGTATTTAGTCATTTCATGTTTCCTATAGAATATAAATATTTTGTTACAATTACATTACTTTGTGGTTGTGCCCTTTATTATTTATTTAGTCGTGTTATTCTCCACTTGAGTTGAATAAATTTTATTCTTAATCTAATAAATACATTTATCTACAATATATATCTAGACATTTATTATAAAAATAGATATTGTAAGCAAAAAGTCAGATACATACATACATTCGTAATAGCAATGATGCTTCCGTGATTTTTATGAACTGTGTAAACGTGATCATTTCAGCACATTTCGTACATTTAACGTTACGTATACTTGATAAACTAAAAATAAAGCGCACTTCATTCGAAATAAAAGTCAGATACATACATACATTCGTAATAGCAATGATGCTTCCGTGATTTTTATGAACTGTGTAAACGTGATCATTTCAGCACATTTCGTACATTTAAAGTTACGTATACTTGATAAACTAAAAATAAAGCGCACTTCATTCGAAACGCATTATGGAACTAAAATTATTTACAACTAGAAAATTAACGGGCAATTTAATACTATCAATAATAAAAAGTTTTTAATTTCGTTATGTATTTTTTAAAGCACAATGACTAGTCCTCTTACAAACTTTATTATAAAGTGATTAAAATAAATGTGTTTTTTAAAATAATAAAAACTATATAACTTACAAAAATACTTGAATTAATAATAGTTTTCTTTCTCCAAGTTATTTGTGCATTTCATTATAGATCCACACCAATGGACAAATCACATTTTCTCTTGTCAGTTCCAGGATGATCCATTTCATGTCCGCGAGTGTCCGTATTTTTACAGCCATCAATCATTCATTACCAATATCAATAAGTTGCATGTGTAACATCAATCGAAATGATAAGAAATATGACTTTTATGATTAAAGATAAGCTCATAAATACAGATTTTTACTATTACCAGTGCTTATTGATTGTATTCTTCATCTCGAGAACAGAAACTCATATGAACTCTGTGCACAAGTTGTCCTATAATAATAATGATAGAAATAATAACATGCACATAACCTACAATTTATAAGAAAAGATTTGGAATTATATTGTGTTCAGATCCATAATTATAATTTTGCCAGTATGCAGCGAGCTTTATGAATTGACGCATTGACTGCTCCACCGTGTTCTTTCTTTGTTCAAAATGAAGCTATACATGTACCTAGCTGCTTGTGCGGCTTGTCTGTTTGCAATCTTTAGAAGTGTAGAGTGCCTACCAGTTGTAATAGATACAGGGGATGATCTTGGGAAAATACAAGGATCCCAAACTTGGGCCGTGGCAGGTTTAGGGCACGTAGGACGAAGATACTACTGGTTTACAGGTATTCCATTTGCACATCCGGAGTCCTATATTGACAACAATAGATTCAAGGTATTCATAACGAAATTTTCAAAATGTGACAAATTTTATCTAACATACATAGTACTCCATTTTTGCAAAACTTTTACTCGATCTAATAAAGCCACCAAAAGTTTGGAATGGAACCCTTCCTGATGAATCCGAAGGTAATGGGACTTTTTACGCAGACGAGCGCAAGTCAGTTATTCAATGCTTGCAAACGCCAATAATAGACTTGGGAATTACGGGTGAAAATACTACCGTTGATGTTTCCACATTGAGTCCTGCAGAACTATTAAAAGCATATTATAGTAGGGAAGGTGTAGAGAGGAGAAGAAACAGAAAAGCCACGGACATGTGGGTAGGTTTGCCGTTTTTCGTTTTCGATTTCCGTTTCGTTTTCTATTAGCAGTTAAAAACTAAATGAAAAACGAAACGAAAACGCGTTTTCGTTTTTCACATAGGTAATAAGTAATAACTTATCATTTGAAGATTTTAACGCAGTATTACTCATGGTTTTGACGGTCGAGACTTCTCTGAAAAGAATAGCTACCTCAACAAATCAAGAAAGCGACTAAAATTATGAATATGGATAGATTTTAGTCATTTTTTAAATTAAATAGTCAACGCGTGTCAAGAGAAATTTTGTATTTATTCAAAAAATCATGAAAAAATAGCATATGACAAAAGACGAAAACTACAAACGCGTTTTTCGTTTTTGGATGAAAAACGAAACGAAAAACGGAACCGACTAAATTTTGAAAATTTACTTTTAAATAAAATTATGAAAATCTGAAAATTTCGAATTGAAATCTTGATATGTAATCTTGAAATCTTAGGGACAAGAAGATTGTCTTGTCGTAACTGTCTCAACACCTCGTGTAAGTAAATATTATTAAAGCTTACAAAACTCCTTCATATTTGACAGATTGTTCAAGTTGAGAATAATTAACTTTACAATTGAATTGTATTGTCTGTGGTAGCTTCCCAGAGGAGAAGCAATGAGATTGCTTCCTGTCATATTCTTCATTCACGGGGTAATTTGATAAACATTCTTTTCGTACTACCTTTTCTTTTGATTATTTTTTTCAGCTAAATTCTATAAAGTGTACACTTTAGGGCAGTTTTGATGCTTTTTGGGGAAGTGTTTTCGGAGGTCAAAGACTGTTAAATCATGACGTTGTTTTGGTCAGCATTAACTATCGTCTTGGTACGTACGTACGTGTAACGGAAAATTTGTTTGGCACTCAGCACAGGGGGTTAGCATCAAAATTTTGTATTAAAATTTAATCTTGTAGGCGTTCTTGGTACTTTAAATCTTGGAATCGTCGACGCTCCCGGCAATGCAGCAGTTTATGACTGCATTGCCGCATTACTAGTGGGTGCAAAAGTACATTCACCATTTTGGAGGGGACAAAAATAGAGTGACAATTAGTGGGCAAAGTGCTGGTAAAAGAATATAATTATTGTTTCAAAAAAACAGAAAGACTGATCCAGCAAATTTAGTATTTTAAATAAAATTCTAGGGGCGGTACTTGCAACGACCGTTTTCTTGAGTCCACTGGCTAAAGGCCTGTTCCATGGAGTTATTGGAGATTCTGGAAGTGCACTGAGCGTTTGGGCTAATGAGAAGAATCCAATTGAAGAAAACCTAAAGATAGTAAGGGAGACTGAATGTGCAAAGTTTGCTCCTGGGATCGGAGAGTTACCTACGGACACTCAAGCTCAGGAAATTAGAGACTGCATGAAAGATCTGGAACCTTATATATTAGCTCGAGCAAAAGATTCCTACTCGGTGAGTAATTTTTTATAGAAACACAAACAGCAGCATTGCATTCCACAACAAATTATCCTAATAATATCGTCTCCAGTATAAAGAGAGCTTGGAAGCCAGATTAGGGTATGACGCGGTTGTTCCTTCCGTTCAAAATTCCGCCCTGATTGGTAAAATACCTTTGGTACTTACTGAAACGCCAGCTGAAATTCTAAAAAAGAAGAATCAAAGCAATGTTCCACTAATGATGGGAGGTATTCTATATTCTTGTTTAAATGGAAAAAAATACTAAACATACAACTTTTTCGCATTGCATTTAATAAGTGTTCGTTTTCAATTCAAGCGACGAGACATGACGGATCCTTTGTGTTTGTATCAACTTTTGAAAATTACTTGATAGGAAATGGAAGAGACAGTGATGCTGAATTCATCAAAAATGATCTACTCCCCTCATTTATGAAAGGAGTTGGTATGCGATGTGGCAAAACAAGAATTTTTTGTATCAACTTGATACAGCCATTACAACTGAAAGTTAATGATTTTTTGACATTGGCATACTTTTAAGTGTTTGGAAGACCCAACAGGAGGGTTGATGCACGCCTTTCAAAAAACCTATCTGGGGGATTCTGCTCATGCTGATGATATTATATCGAAATTTCCGGGCCTAATAGATGTATGCAAATTTGCAGTAGTAATAAGAAATGGTCTGCAAACTAAATGCAAATGGTGCATAAAATCGTCTGTTGTCCTTTATAGATACATACTGTCATTGGATTCAAAGCTGGAGCTTATAATCTAGTTGAACAACACTCTAAATTAAATCCAAACTCGTATTACTACGCCTTTGACTATAAGGGCCTATTTACTATTTTCAACATAGGATTCGGATTAACCCAGGTTCCAGGTTTGTATTTAGGTTATCGTAACAAAAGATCTAGCCAATAACTATCGAAATGAATTTTACACCCCATGCTAAAAATTATACTTAGGCGGAGTATGTCATGTTGACGATCTCTTGTATTTGTTCCAATTAATTCCATTATTGAATGAAAAGGATTGGGCGGTTAGTGATAGATATGTTCAATACTGGGTAAATTTTGCTACTTATGGGTATGTTGTAACATGATTACAAGACAATGAGTATATTTTTGCTGAGAGTGATATATTGCCAGTTAATTTTCAATTACGAGATATTGTCAAACAGGAATCCGAATGGGCCAGGTAACCTTGATGAGCCCTTTCCCAAGTATAACCCAGTGGATCATCGCTTTCTCATTATCAATGATACGGACAGGATGGGATTTCATTGTCGCGATTCCTGGATAGGCAATTCATATGAACTTTTCAAAAGATAAGCTTATCAACTTTCTCTAGTCTAGAGAAGGATGTACGACAGTATGTATGTGATTACGAAATTATCGACATTCTGTCTTTTTAATGATTTACAACAAATCAATAAAAGTTTTAAACGCTTTTTCTGATAACTATTGATAAACGAAAAAGTATTTTTCACGGTTACGGCACGACCATAGCGTGATTTCTGAGAAAACGAAGCATATATTGTATATTATCTTGACGTGAATACATTCTTTGGCACGTGTGGATTATCATATCAATGACATTTCTGAAGTAATAAATAAATTAACAAATTACCCATTCTAAATAGGTAGGTGACATAATAATCGTCCACAAAGTGCCAGTCAAGTTTATTACTTGAATTAAGTGGAAGTATTTTCCCAATGTCGACGAACTTATTTTTGCATGACAGACGCCATTGAGGATCCAGCAACATAATAGCATGTCATATTAACATGCTCAATAACAACTATAATCGTTATCATCAATGTTACAAGTTTTTGATGCCTTTGATAATGATAATGTGTGACAGTGACATGATCCAATCCAAAATCTGAAGTTGAAGATGAATCAATTTGTTGTAGCACTTTTCTTCAGGTAATTAATGGCAAATTAACAAGTTGCTTACAGACTTCCCCAAAATAACTAGTTCGATAAGAAATTCGGCAATTAGTGCAAAATGAAAGTACATTTGAATTTCGCTTTTTATACATGTTCCTTAATTTTAGGGGCATTCATATCATTGCAGGAAAACCTTGCGTTTAGCGTTAATGGTGAAAGTATAGCACACTTCAGCGATGTATCCGGTGTCGCATTTCTATCTCCTAACAGGAACGACGACCCAACTGTATCTATTCCAGATTTAGGTGTAATTCAGGGAGGTGTAAATAGTACCTTTCCGTTTCCTCTATTTCCACCAAGTAACAGAACATTTTATTTTTTTGATGGCATACCATACGCTGATCCCAACTCATACACTAAGGAAAACCGATTCAAGGTTGGGAAAAGCTTTATTTAAGTACTACAAATATCTTTAAAATATTTTAGTGACAGAAAAGTAATTTGTAATACAAACTTTATCAAAACCTCGTTTCCCAATGCACAGCCTTCTGAAATATGGAAAGGCAATTTACCAGTCGATGATAGTGGCGTTTTTCTCGCTACTGACCATTCGATAAAGTGTCCACAGTCAGGTTCTCACAGAGACTCGAGGGACTTTGCAGAAGTTTTAAATTATCACAATAATGTTGAGAGCATCAATGTATCCAGTGGCATACCGAATGAAGAACACACTGAAGGTACCAGTACAATCCATACTATTCAGTTTATGACGTTTAAAACTATAGCAAGATATATCCCTAACATTTTAGAGTGCCTTGTCTTGAACATTAATACTCCCGACATACCTCGCCAGACAAAGGAACCTAGTATAAACGAACTATTGCCTGTCATTGTCTTCCTACACGGTAAAGTTTAAAAAATAAAAAAAACTAAGTAAATAATTAAAAATGTAAAAAAAACGCTCATTGAATATCGTCACTATTCCTATTTTTAAAGGTGGGAGTTTTGAGAGTGGATGGAGTGGGCTTTATCGAGGACATAGGATTTTAAAAAATGACGTTTTATTTGTTAGCATTAACGTTAGACTAGGAATTTTAGGTACTGCTCAAAAAGTTTTTTTGAAACGTAATGTCCTTTTGAATTTTATTAAAAACTACTGCCTTATTTGTCAGGTTCCCTTAACCTAGGAACTGACGATGCACCTGGGAATGCCGCTTTATATGACGTAATTACAGCCCTTAAATGGATAAAAACTTACATTCATCATTTTGGTGGGGACAAAGATAAGATTACTGTGGCAGGTATGCAAGCTCAAAACAGTAGCTGCGAATTTTTTGGGGCATAATGAGAAGCAAATCTATAAACGGTAACTAGACTGGAAAGATATCATATCACCGTAATAATTCAATCTGGGATAAACTTTACTTGCAGGCCATTCTGCAGGGGCTGTGTTAGCTACACATTTACTGACATCTCAACTTGAAATTGATGACAACGATGGGCTACCATCGGTGCAAGGAATAATTGGTTTATCTGGAAGCTCATTAAGCCAAACTCTTGCAACTTGTACTGATCCATTGGCACACCATTTACGGGTCTCTCAGTTTGCTGGCTGTCACGACGGAGCTAATGGCACGCCAAATTTGCAAGAAATCAGAAATTGCATGGTAGAAAAGACTCCATCCGAACTGATTGATGCGATGAATCAATATACTGTATGTAATATAATTTTATCAAAAACATAACAAGCAATACCTTCATCATCGGGAACAGATAATTTAAATGAATCTTTTATTTTATAGTCATCTGAAATTAGTGAAGGTCGTTTTGGGTTGGATGCCAAACTACCTTCTCTTCAATCAAAATCAATTCTAAAAGCTTTTATGACAGAAACGCCATACCAAGTTCTAAGTGAAGGAAAGCAAAAGTTGAATATTCCAGTTATGATGGGTAAGCAAAAGCAAGTATTGCAAATGACAAATTATTGAACATATTATTGTTTACAAGCATAATGTCCCAAGAAACAACATTTTTTCACATTTTTAAGCAATTTTTAACTTTTACAGGGGCAACTCGACATGACGGTTCCTATTTAGTAGAACAAACACTGGAAAGATTCTGGAGACCTCATAATTTCACCAACGATCCATTGTACTTGCGAAATGATTTGTTACCGGCATTGTTGAATGCTTTTGGTATGCAAATTCATTACAGATACATTTTCATTGAAAAGATTCTTGGACCCAGTCTTGATTCAATTTAAGACGGGACCAATTGACTGGAAATGTTAATAATTATATAAGCTATCTGATCAAAGGTCTAAAAGATGATAGTACGGAGTTTATTCATTCCCTGGAGAATCTGTATATGGGTGATGCAGTGTATGCTGATGATTTTGAATCCAAAATCCCTGGATTGATTGATG
>JAANSP010000453.1:0-21423 GCA_036850745.1 Homidia socia | reverse complement strand
GATTGTAAAGAAAATAGGCGAAGGTAGTTTTGGGACCATTTATGAAGGTGAGTTGTTTAATATTTTTAAAATTGTAGGCACAAGCTGTAAAGACAACCAGATTGTGGCTATTAAATTCGAATCGAGAAAGAGTTCTACACCTCAGCTTTGGGATGAATACAATGCATATCAAACATTGAATGGATATAAAGGAATTCCAGCAGTTTATTCCTTTTGTGAAAATGAAATGTACAATTACATGATAATGGAGAGATTGGGCCCTAGTCTAGAAGATTTGTTCGATTATTGCTCCAGAAAATTCAGTGTCAAGACAGTTGCCATGTTGGCCAAACAAATGTTGTCGAGAATACAAATAGTTCATGGAGCTTGTTTGATCTATAGGGATATCAAACCGGACAATTTTTTGATTGGAAATTCATCCAAAACTAGGAACATTGTCTACATGATTGATTTTGGAATGGCCAAATATTATCAGGATCCAATAACTAAACAACACATTCCATATCGAGAAAAGAAAAGTTTGTCGGGAACGGCAAGATATATGAGCATCAACACGCATTGTGGCAGGGAGCAGAGTAGGAGAGACGATTTGGAGGCATTGGGACATGTTTTGATGTATTTCCTAAGAGGGTCGCTTCCTTGGCAAGGACTCAAAGCTGCAACAAACAAACAAAGGTACGAGAAAATTGGGGAAAAGAAACGAGAAGTGTCAATACAAGATCTATGTCAAGGATATCCCGATGAGTTTGGCCAATACCTTTTGCATGTCCGACAATTGGGGTTTGAAGAGGCACCTGACTATGAATATCTACAAGATTTGTTTTCCAATGTTTTTGTCAGGATTAACCAACCGGAGGATGGAATATATGATTGGATGGTATTACCTGATCCAACCAAAAGTCATTCATCTGCTACAGAGTCCGATTCCTTCAGAATTACCAGTGGGTCAACTGGACGCGTCCAGCATTTGAGCGACACTCCGCTCTTTACTAGCCATCCTACATCCGAAACACCACAAACCGCCCAGAATATTGGACCTGCATCCAACCAGTTAAATCCCAAAATTCGTGGAAAGAAGAGGTCTAGATTTTGGAAAATCTTGTGTTGTTTAGGCTTTTAGATTTTATTCTAAACATTGATGGTTTTGAATATGTGAAACCCGGTTAGTGCTGTGGAAACACCAAGTCCAGGTATCTGTCCATGCCAACGAAATTCTTTGATATCTTCCTGTCCTTGGTGAATGAATAATAATTGAGGTGGTAATTCTACGCCAGGTTCGCTAAACTCAATGTCATCCTGGGATATAGATTCTGTATCTTCTTCTAATGAAAAATCCCAAATGGTTACCTGGATGTCGGAAGAAACCGACATTATTTGGGGATCGTTTGGATTCCATTCAATTGATGTTATTGGAGATTTGTGCCAGCCAAA
This sequence comes from Homidia socia, assembly GCA_036850745.1. Lineage (NCBI taxonomy): Eukaryota > Metazoa > Arthropoda > Collembola > Entomobryomorpha > Entomobryidae > Homidia > Homidia socia. Next base: position 19,992 of record JAANSP010000453.1, on the reverse strand, counting down.
AGATGAGACGGGATTTTCGGGTTCTAAATGACGCAAATCCCAAATGCAAAAGGTTCCATCTTCATTCCCAGAAGATATGCAATGTTGAGTGCTGGGATTCCACGATATTACATTCACATCTGATATCGAAGCCTTGATTGTGGATGTACAATTGTTTGTCCGTATATCCCAGAATTTGATTTGCTGGGCTGCAGAACAAGATGCGAAAACATGATCATCTCTGGGAGACCATTGGATATCTTCCACTGATCCTTTATGTGCTTCAGTTTTCATGGTTCTAGAATGCCACCTTCCATTGTCAATCTCTGTCAAGCATAGGACCCCAATATTGTCCCCAGTTATTAATTTGGCTGTTTCTTTTGATTTGTTCCAATCCATTCCATACCCTTCTGTTGAATGGGCCGAGTTGGAAAATATTGGACAATTAGATCTAGGTATAGAAAACTCTTGGTCGGATTCTGACCCCATGGACAAAACATGCGATGAAATATCATAAATATTGACTGTTCCTTGATCAGACCAAGTGGAAGCGACGTGATTTCCGGTACATGAGGTCCACGATCTTATTCGGTTGATTCCTCCGTTATGTGGAACTGATCGAAAGGTTGAAGTTGGTGTCAATGACCAGGTGCAGTTGCACTCATCATCGCTGCTGTCTTCATCGCAATTACCTCCGGTCTTTGTCAGATTCGAACAGTTTATAATATATATCTTATTTTCATCGCAATAATTGGCCTGTGACCCCGCTACCATGAGAAACTCGTGTGGATATTGTGTTCTGTTGTATCCTTTTTGGTCCCGTAAAAAATCAAAGCTGAGACAAGGCCATTCCGAATCCAGTTGATGAAACATTTCATAGGCACTGGGATCGTGTTCCAACTCAATATTCCTATCCAAAGTTGGAATATAGGCTCTTCTAGTCATTTGAAAACCACTAGCCACCGAAAAAAATAATGGACGGATCACAAAATGGTGCTGAAAATAGTATTAGCAATGAGATGGAAACTGCCAAGAATCAACAAAAACCATCTGATCAAATGATATGGCTGAAAACCAAATTTCGAAGAATAAGTGTTATTGATGAATACGAAATCATCGAGTTGGTTGGGGAAGGAACTTTTGGAAAAGTTTATCGAGCAAGACGCAAGAACACGGATATCATAGTGGCACTAAAGAAAATCATTATTGACAATGGATCAGAAGGATTTCCGATCACCTCATTAAGGGAAATCAAATTTCTCAAATCATTGAAACATCCCAACATCATACCTCTTGTTGATATCGTAGTTTCAGGGGATGTAAACAATATTCAGGAACATTGTGTATACATGGCGTTTCCATATATGGAGCACGATCTTTTAGGATTATTGGATGTTCCAACAATACAGTTTTCACCTGGGCAGATCAAATGCTACATCAAACAGTTGTTGGAAGGAGTCAATTATCTTCACATAAACAATTTGATTCACCGTGATATGAAGAGTGCAAATTTACTGATAAATAATAGAGGAGAGTTAAAGATTGGGGATCTCGGCATGGCTCGCACGGTGCCTGCTGATAAGGGAAGTATGACAGGGGGGCTAGTTACACGGTGGTACAGAGCACCAGAGTTGTTGTTTGGAGAAGACAGGTATACCCAGGCCATTGATATGTGGGGGGTGGGATGTATCATACTAGAATTTTTTACCAGAAAGCCAGCGTTTGCAGGAACAAACGATAAAGACCAACTTGAAACCATAGTTCGTATTTTTGGGCTGGAGACCGATTCCAAATTGACCAAAGGATCCGATACGTTGTATTTTAAGAGAAGTGGAAGAAGGTTTCGACACATGTTTGGTTCCGTTATAAGAGACGAAAAATTACTCGATTTGGTGGACAAGATACTCCAAGTGGACTTTCGAAAACGAATTACGGCCAAATCAGCATTGCTCCATGAATATTTTACCAGTGAACCTAAAATAGGAGATCCACTATCTTTTCCTATCTATCCACCAAGTCATGAATTGGATAAACGAAAACGTGAAGAAAAGGCTAAAAGAGTCTGCACTTCTGGGGAAGACCATCACAATAAGAAATTCGAAAGTATCCATCAGAAACCGTTTCATACCTCACGCCCCAGGGACTCGTCGCCTTCTAGGGATCGAAGTAGTCGTTATCCCTATTCTAGATATGATACTAGCCTACGCCAACCATCGGACTACCGTTCGAGATATCGAGAGGGTTCGTACCGCTCAAACGACAGGAATTACGCCATATGGGAGAGATCAAAAGATTATCTTCGAAAAGTTGGTGGCGGTAATTCTAGAGGAGAAAAAGAACAAGGAGAACTTAGTCCAGGAATAAATGTCAGATTGGAACACCACCACCGGACGCATCACTAGAGAATAGGTCTGGTCTGCCGTAAGCAATAAAGCATCGAGTTGGGTTCACCCCCGGTTTTCGATTAATGGAAATAGAGAGCGAAAAGATCCAGAACGAGAACAGGCGGTACTCATCCAACTGGGCTATTAGCGTAAATCTGCTCAAAATCATCATGGGGGCCGGAATTCTCTCTCTTCCAGCCGCCATACACAGTTTTGGCTATCTATTGGGTGCGGTGGTAATGATCGTTGCTGCTTTTGCCTCATTTTATGGTATGTATCTGCTGGCGGAAATGGCTTCAAAGGCAGGCAGAGGATCTTCGATCCGAACCATTGCCTCCATTACATATCCATGGTCATGGGTTGTTCTTGACATTGCCATATCCTTGAATTGTTTTGGGACAATGATTTCTTATCTGATACTCACAGGTGAAATCTCGTCTACTTTTGTCCTAGGAACGTTTGGATACAGAGAATCTCATATTTTGGGGAATCCTAGATTGTGGATCTCCCTATTTATGATGATTGTCATTCCTTTGTGCTTCCTGAAGAAAATGGACCATTTCAAATACACCAGTTTCTTGGGATTGATATCCATACTATATCTCACCATACTTTCCTTTATTAATCTGGTACAAAATACAGAGCCATTGGGAAATCTAGTAGCAGTATCATCCCTCGATTCAAACTCATTGGGCCGTTTTGGTGTATTTTTGTTTGCTTTTACCTGCCATCAGGCCCTTATTCCTCTTTTCAATGAGAGCAAGAATAACAGCGTCAAGAATCTCTCTTTAGTATCTGGTGGATGCATATTGATATCTCTTGTTCTCTATCTTACGTATAGTATGTGTTCCTATGTCGATTTTTCCAATATTATCGACTCCGAGTCCATGTTTGCATATTGTAAGTGACGTTCTGGATGATTAATTATAGATCCAACGGACCAATTTAGATTTCAGGTGGCGAGATTATTGTTTGCATTCCTATTATCATTCTCCTACCCTTTGATGATGGCGCCATTTAGGGATTCAGTATCAAGACTGGTTTCTCGCGGCTATCAAATTGCCGAGGAATTTCGAGAAAAGGTATTTATCGTGTCAACAATCTTGGCGTTGGTATTTACTTATTTAATTGCCATGGCTCAGCCTGATCTAACGGGTATTCTAAGTCTGGTTGGATCTGCAACATCACCAATATTTTGCTTTATCCTCCCTTCCATGTACTATTGCAAATTGAACGAGGATGAACCATGGGGATTTAGGAAACTGTCGGCGGCCATGTTGTTCGTTTTCGGAGTGACAGTGTTTGTAGTTTGCTCAATATCTTCAATTATCAATTTCTAAACCGCATGGGTATGCGGAATGTGTCAGGTACATGTCCGCATTGGGCTTCGAAAGTACCCCTTTTGGAGAAAAAAAACCTAATGGCTGAAATTGATGATGAACTGGAACAAATGAAACTCAAGTTGAAGGAAATGGAGGACGAGGCAGCTAGGCTTTGTGAATTTAGGAAGCAGATTGGAGAACCAGAGGATGGCGCTACAGAAGAGACTGACAGTAGGTCGATATGTGTCAGGAACGTGGACTATGGAACAACATTGGAAGAACTACAAACACACTTTCAGTCAAGTGGAGAGATCAGCAGAGCCACCATATTGTGTGACAAGTTTACTGGCCACCCAAAGGGATTTGCCTATATTGAATTTGCCGATCCAAGCTCGGTGACCAACTCCTTAGCCCTAAACGGGTCGCTACTCCGTGGGAGATTGATTACAGTAGATGCCAAGAGAACCAATATTCCCGGGTTCAACAGAGGAAGGGGTCGTTCGAGGTACGGATATAGAGGGTTCAGAGGAAGAAGATCTGCATTTTCACCGTGGGTTCGTCAATAAAATAGCAGGTACTGCTCTAAATACCATGTCTTTCTTGTCCTCAGAAAACAACAAATAATAGACCAATTCACTTGCGCTGTTGTTTTATGGATTTTTTTAGAAGAGAAATCGATTTGGACAAACATCCAAGATATTCTACATTGTTTTCCTCTGGAATAAATCTGCTCAAAACTTCGCTAGGTGCTGGAATTTTGATGCTTTCTAGTGCCATTTCGGTTTTTGGATATGGAACTGGAATCATTTTGATATTCGTGGCGGCACTGTTTTCCTTTCTAGGTCTCTATTTCTATATCAAAGGAGCTTCTTTGATTGGAAGGACATCATCTCCCCAGACATTGGCCTCTATAACGTATCCATGGCTGGGTCTTGTTCTGGATCTATCCATTGCCCTGAAAGCAATGGGAGTGTCTCTTTCATATCTGCTACTCGTATCCGACATTATGGGTTCTTTTTCCGGTGGAAGTGGATATTTTAGTCCGGAATCCATGTTTTGTGATGGGAGAATATGGATAGCTTTGGCAATGCTCATTATAGCCCCCTTGTCATTTTTGAAGAGAATGGATCCTCTCAAGTATTCCAGTATCTTGGGTCTAATTTCAGTAGGTTATCTTGTATTATTGTCCATTTACGATTTTATTTCGTCTTCTGAATCGCCGAATCCAGCCATACGGTTTGCTCCTATTACGTTTCAAAGTTTGAGTCGATTTGGAATTTTAATTTCGGCCTTTACATGCCATCCAAATATCTTTATTGTTCACAATGAAACAGAAAAGAATTCAGTCACACATCTTTCTATTCTGGTAATTATATGTATATCCGTGTCCATGCTTACCAACCTTACCTATGGGTTGTTTTCCTATTTGAGATATTCAGGTCTTTTGGAGAGTGGCTCCGTATTCCGGTACTATCCATATTCACTTCCATTCCAGGTATCTAGATGTATGATTTCTATCCTACTTATTTCATCTTACCCACTCCAGGTCTTGCCGTATCGTAATTCGGTAGCGAGAATGTTCTTTGGCGAAAATACCAAATCAAACAGTTCCCTCGTACATGTAGGACTGACACTGTTTATATTGTTTACAACTTTTACCATTGCCATGTTTCGTCCGTCTATTTCCAATGTCCTCAGTTTAGTTGGGTCTACTACTTCATCGATGATTTGTTACATCTTGCCACCAATTTTCTATTTCAAATTTTCCAGATCTCTGGGATGGACAGGCTTATTCGCAGGATTGTTATTGTGCTTTGGCGTGGTGGTGTTTTCCATCTGTACCATCACATCGATACTGAACTTTATCTATTAATTTATTTAATTGACAACTATTCATCTGTTTCAAATGCCTTGCGAACCCGTTTCAGTTCTTCATTCATGAACAAGAGTTCTTCTATCCTCCCATACTTTTTGGAATCTCTTTTCAAAACCAACATTATGTCTTCAGTTTTGACCTTTTCGGATCCTCGTCGATATGCCAGTTTGGATGCATGACCTAAAATTCTGGATAAATATTCCATTGCACAATCCTCAACAGCATCAACAGTTTCTACAAGTGGATTGATGTTGTCTCCAAATCCGTAGAGCATAGGTCTCAAATCCTTGGTAAATAGTCTTTTTCTGTGTTCCTTTTCACCTTTTGCCATTTTTATTAAATATAGGCTCACAATTCATTACTTTTCTCGGAAAAAACGGTTCTGACTCCCTCCAGAGTCATGGTCTCCTGTTCCAACAAGGACTTTGCCAATCTCTCAAACTGATCAAAATGTTCCAGTATGATCTTTCTAGCCCTTTCCATACTTTCCTTTAAAAGCGTCGAGATCTGTTCTTCAATCGCCATCTTGGTGTTGGGACTTTGCCTTTTAAATTCTTCTTCATTGATGACAAAATTGATGCCTTCTCCCATCCCATAGAGAGTTACCATAGACCTTGCAATAGATGTGGCAGTCTGGAAATCGCTGGTTGATCCAGTAGTTACTGAATCACTTCCAAATACCAATTCTTCTGCTACCCTTCCGGCAACTGCCACATCCAATTTAGCCAACAGTTCACTTTTGGTCCATGAATACTTGTCTCCAAGTGGTAGCTGAGATACCATCCCCAATGCATTTCCCCTAGGAATTACAGTAACCTTGTGAATCGGTTCTGAATCGGGAGTATAGTAGGCTACCAATGCATGCCCGCTCTCATGAAATGCTGTTATGTTTTTATCTTTTGGAGAAATCACTGCCGTTTTTCTTTCCTTTCCCATTATCATTTCATCCTTGGCCTTTTCTAGGCGATTCATGGTCAAAACATTTTCTTGTTGTACGGATGCGGATATTTTGGCTAGGTTGGTCAGTTTGTACAAATCTGCCCCACTAAATCCAGGTGTTGATTGAGATAGTTGAGAAACATTTACATCCGTTGATAAAGGAGTGTTCTTCAAATACAATTCAAGAATTTTGGATCTTTCCTTTACATCTGGAAGAGGGACATGAACATGCTTATCGAATCGGCCTGGTCGAAGAAGTGCTTTATCCAACAACTCTGGAAAATTGGTGGCTGCCACAACCACTACCCCTTTATTTTCCATAAATCCATCCAACTCTACTAATAACTGGTTCAATGACATTCTGGAATGTTGAGGTTCATGAAAAGTTCTTTTGCTTCCAATGGCATCAATCTCATCAATGAATATAATCGCAGGTGCCATTTGTTTGGCAGATTCGAACATTTGTCGAATTCTGGCCGATCCTACACCAACATACATTTCTTCAAATTCCGACCCTGATGCATAGATGAATGGAACTCCCGCTTCCCCAGCCAATGCTTTTGCTAGCAATGTTTTTCCTGTGCCCGGTGGGCCTATCAGTAATATCCCCTTGTGCATCTTTGCTCCCAATCGGTCCAACAGTCGTGGGTTTTTCAGAAAAGCAACAACCTCTTGTAGCTCCTCCTTGGCTTCTTCACATCCTTGAACATGCTCGAATAAAATCCGATTATCTTTGCTAATGAATTGCTGTACCTTGAATGATAGCCTAGGAAATTTATTGGAATAATAGATTCCAGACCCTATAGAAATTACAATTCCTCCAAGAACCATTGCTTCTACAAGTCGTCGAAAGATTGATTTTGTTGCTATATTGTAGACATGTATAGGGTTTTGCAATGTCCCTAGATTATCTAACTTTGATCGATGAGCAATAAATCGATGGTTAAACTGTCCAGCTAGACTAAATCCATTTGGAAATCTTTTGTATCCGGAAAACGTTGTAATGGGTCTTTGCAACCATTGCCTTAACAACCCAGTTCTCAGTAGGCTCATTTGCACGGAAATGCCTCAAAATGACTATATCGAAGAAACCATAAAGAAGCAAGGGCGTTCACTGGACTACTACGAACGGAAACAAAAGAAGAGGGCACGTGAATCACATTCTTTGTATGCTCAAAAAGTCCATGGATTAAAGGCAAAACTATATCACAAACAAAGATATGTTGAAAAGACCACAGCAAAGAAAAGGGCCAAAATGCATGACCAGAAAGAATTGAAAACCATTAAACATTCCAAACTTGAATCAGCAATGCCAGCTTATTTACTGGATAGAGGGCAAGTTAATCGAGCCAAGGTTTTATCCAACACCATCAAGGACAAACGAAAAGAACGGGCCGGAAAATGGACGGTTCCTATCCCGAAAATCAAAGGAACAGCCGAATCCGAAATATTTCAGGTCATTAAATCAGGAAAACGACAGAAAAAGCAATGGAAAAGGATGATCACAAAAATGACCTTTGTAGGGGGCGAGTTTACAAGAAAACCACCCAAATTCGAGAGATTTATAAGACCAATGGGATTGAGAATTCGGCAGGCAAGTGTAACACATCCCGAACTCAAAACTACATTCCAACTTCCGATTATTGGTGTCAAGAAAAATCCCCAAGGTCCCATGTACACTCAATTAGGAGTGTTAACCAAAGGAACCGTCATAGAAGTCAATGTGAGTGAGTTGGGCTTGGTAACTAATGGCGGTAAAATCGTGTGGGCAAAGTATGCACAGATCACCAACCATCCTGAAAATGATGGATGTATCAATGCGTTACTATTGGTGTAGTTCAGCCATAATCACTTTATTGATTCAGTTCCAAGGCATAATTGAACCTAAATAAACTGTAGAGGACAAAATAACTGCCTTGTAAAGGAACTAGATGAAATGTTTGCGAGAACAACTGCGAATGTGATCCATCATCAATTCTGACCTGTCCTGTGACCAGTACCAGTATCGCACCATCAGGCAACGGTTCAAAATCAATAGTAGAGACCCGATGTTGAAGTCTTGCTGGAAGTGTCTGGAATTTGTTCAAAATATCATGGACTCCTCGGAAAATTATCCCCTCATATGTAAGACAAGAATGATCATTGTAAACAGCACTCAACCCATTCCTGTTTCCATCAAATGCCGGGTAATAGCAATTGACAAATTGCTCAACCACTACCCTGGGATCCGCCATTCTGTTTTCGTGAGTTGCAAATTTCGTCGCTCTATTTAGGACAATCCTTGGCAAAATGAGAGGATACGCGGCCAATTCTACGTCCCGGAATTGTGCCTGACCTGGACATATTCTCCGCACCACACTGATTCCTGTCAAACCTGTTCACCTTGGGTTTATCCAACGACAGAACCGATGCTTTCAGACTATTTATCGTCCCGTCAACTAGACAATTTCGCTCTTTGAAATGGACCAACAAGGAATGCCATAACGAATGCTTGTTCAAAACCTTGGCATTCCCAAGTATTACCAATCCATACTTTGCCCTTGTCAATGCAACATTCAATCGTCTCGGATCATTTAGAAACCCTATTCCTTGGCTTTCACTGCTCCTTACACAGGACAATATAATATAATCCTTTTCCCTTCCCTGGAAAGCATCAACGGAATCAATCTCAATAAGATCATCTCCACTGGGAATGATCCCGCTATGGTCAATAGTGTTCATCATATAAAGTTTCTGCCCTTCATACGGTGTAATTACTCCTATCTGCTTCATACCTATTCCTGCTTTGAGGAATTTTGCTACAATTTGTTCACACAATGTGGCTTCCGATCGGTTTAAATAACTTGTTCCCGAACTAGATATTTCCTCTACTCCTCCTGAACAGTTCAAAAATATCATGGGAGTATCTGGATTCGGCCATGGAAACTCGAGAAATGTCCTGGTTCTCTCTACTACCCCAACCCCGTTCTGTAATGACCCTTCATAGAATAGATTGCTCGGAAATATGCTTAAGCACGGATGCATTCGATATTGAACCTGTAGTCTCAACGGACGAATACCCAGGGATATCCACCTTTCAAATAGTGATCGACTCAATCCTCCTTTGGCTGCCCTTTTGCTCATAATCACTGGCCCCAGCTGCTTATGGTCCCCAACTAAAATCACTTGCTTCGATCCCTTTACTATCGGTATGAGACATTCTGGCTCCGATGCCTGCGTAGCTTCGTCAACTAAAACATACCTGAACCGAAACTTGTTCAGTCGTGGATCCCCAGCTCCTACACATGTTGTGCACACAACATTTGCGTTCTTCAATATCTCATTCTCGCATGTTCTCTTCAATGTGTTGTATCGACCTTCATCGTTCGGCTCCAGTTTTCCATGTTCCTCTTTCAACATCGAAAGTCGCTTCAACTCTGAATAATGCGGATGATTCAGTGCCTGTTCATGTAGCGTCAAAAAATTCACACTGCTGTCCAGTGACTCTCGACTTTTGGCCGTCACTCGGACCACACGAAGTCCACTTTCATGGATTTTATGTGTCAATTGATCCACTGCAACATTGGATGGTGCACATACTAAAACCTGATGTTTGGCATTCTTGGCTAGATGATACACCAATGCTGCACAAGTAACGGTCTTTCCAGTCCCTGGTGGCCCTTGGATCAAGCTCAATGGATGTTGGAGTGCAGTTTTGATTGCCTCGATTTGTGAAGGATTCAATTCTGGAAGTCCTGAAATTTTGATTTTGCTCAATGTATTTGTAATAACCGGTATGGTCTTGGAATCGGTTCCAATCAGCTTATTTCTCAAATATTTACTGGTACAGTCCTTTTCCATTCCCAGATTCTTGAGCGCGTATTTCATCCTCTCAAAAGAAGTGGCCTTCCAAACAAATTCCACACTAAACCCTGCCTGGAAATCAATCGGTACATTTTCAGCCCTTTTTAGTTCGATTCCAACCTCATCGGTAATCGAATTTCCTATTTTGACTACATGTCCTTCGCCTGACCATTTTATCAAATCTCCATCATACCTGATTCGAAGCTCATCTCCTACACATATACGAATATCATTGTCAAATAGCAAGCGACTCTGTAATATCCACGCTACCGTTTTGGAATTGGATCCCACATCCCATCGAATAATAATGTTTTCTTGTCGCTGACTTTCCTTTAGTTTCTTGTCATGCTCAGCCTCTTGCTCCACCAATTTACTTATGATGGTTTGATATTCTGAAATGTCTCGGTATCTTGTCGGTGCACTAATAGCTTCTTCACTTGTCAACTTTTCCATATCTTCAATTATGGATTCTGGATTGTTCTTCCATAATTCTTCAATCTTGTTGATTTGTGTCGTTGTCACCTCCTTTCCTCCAAACTCTCCTTCCTTTGGCGACCGAACCAACCATGGAAGAAACATTCGGTCTTCTATAAGTGGAAGCCATTGTGAGGTATCCCAATTCATATCCTTGTTGCTACTCATAGATGCACATGGATGTCGGCAGAATAATACTACCACCGTATCTGATTTGGCTGGAATAAATCCCAGTAAAAATACGTTCCTACATCCACAATTGTAACACTCAAGAACCGTTTCACCCAACAAACTATCTTCATGGAGACTTATTTCCTTGTGTTTGGCCTTTACCAAGTGGCATATGGCATGCGATCCCCTCGCTCCATCCACCCGGTTACAAAACCATCGGGAACATGCCAAACACCGAACACGTGATGACGGATCCCCAACCCCACAATAACTACATTCTGTACTCATAGTCGCGACGCAACCAAATGCTAGACTTTATTTGATCTTGACCAACTTGATCTCAAAGGTAAGAGGTGTGTTCTTGGGAACATTTGGAATGGCTTTGTTTCCATATCCCAATGATGGTGGGACTATAATTCTTCGGATAGAATTAAGCGTCATTCCCTGAACCCCCATGTCGAATCCCTTGATAACACTATTGTCCCCTACTTTGAATTCTAGAGGACTCGTTTCATCATTGGAATCAAATACTTTTCCATTGATCGTTCCCTTGTATACCACACTCACTCGCTTCCCTGCTTTTGCAACGGGCCCCTTTTTCATGATCTTGATATTCTCAACTACGAGTCCACTCGGAAGCGTTTCTCCCTTTACTACGTCTTCTTTCTCGGTCTTTTGCTTCTTTCCTTTTTTCTCCTTTTTTTCCCCATCTCTTTTCTTGCCACGGCGTTCCTCTGGTTTCTTCTCTTCCACTTTTTCTAGTTCTTCTATCAATTCTATCTTGGGTTCGACTTCCTCTTCCGTATCTTCCTCGACAAAATATGATAAGCCTTCGGATTCTTCGCTTTCTTCATCAAACATGTCATCATCATCAATAGTCAAGAAATTCCCTGTCAAATGAATAGTATTTTCCCCAGTATTATAAAAAGTAACATGTTCACCTTCAATAAAAACTAGGTTCAAGGGTTGTTGTTCAATAATACTAGGCGTCAATGAACACATGACATACTCTTTGTCGTCTTTGAGCTTTATCAATACAGTCCCTCTTTTCTGACTCTTCAGCTCAGTATCCAGCGCCGCCATGGTCACTCGGAACGGAAATTCTACCTCTTGGCTATAAGTCTTGCTCGGCTCTAATCGTATTCCCCACACTTGGTCCTCAATGTAGCAATGCATGTGCAACCATGTAAAAATTTTCTTTATTTAGAAATATCTAGTAGAAAAATCCGAGAATCTTTCCACCCACACGTTTCCTTCGTGCCTCTTCATGGTCCATTATCCCATCAGATGTGGTAAACACCAACTTTCCAAATTGTCTTGATGGCAGCAGGTTGTTGACCCATTTTTCGATCTGTGAAACTTTGATCGAAAACCTAGGTGATATAACCCCTGCCTTGTTTAGACGTCCATTCAATTGAATCACAATCTTTCCATTTCTATGGTCATCTATAATTTCATATTCTCCAATGTATCCATCTCTCTGCATCAGCGATAAAAATCGAGCAGTCACCTTGGATGCCGGTCGGACTAGTACTTGCCTCTTCCCTGCTTTTTCTGCATTGATCATCGAGTTCAATGTATCGTTCAACACAGACACTCGAACCATTCTCTGATAGTTGACATGTTGCAACAACGCACTTTCGACTTATACTGATTTGGGCAGGGGTAATGATGTTTCTGTCCTATTCGATCGAAAACCCGATAGTCTCTTCAACGGCAAGAGTTAATTTGTTTTCCAGGTCTTGATAATCGGAATATTCAGGAAGGTCGAGTCTATTGAAACATGTATGTGCAACGGGTAAAGAATCGCTGGAATTGAATACTCTTTCAATTGTAAATTTCCGAGGCCCATCGGATCCTTGAAGGTCTTTGAATCCGCTGATTGGGAGTCTAGATGTCCCAGTTACAAATTGAAGGAGTCTGGCCCTTTTTTCCGAATCGTATTCTCTAACTGCCCCCCAAAACCATTGAATTACCGGGTCATGTTTGCTATATCCTCGATATATTGTGTTTTGTTCCCAATCGTCTACGTCAATTTCATTGATTCCTCCAATTAATAATTCCAACTCCCTTTCATCAAATATCGAAACAAGTCTTTGTGGAATGATTTCACTGAACCCGTCCAATATGGCTTTCATTTGTTCTCTTACTCTTCCAACGGTCTTCCACTCGGTTACTAGCTCAATGTATTGGCATTTGTTCTCTTCTGTAACTGGAACGGATGCTCCGTTCTCAATCAACTCTGCAATAATTCGTTTTCCAAACTGTTCTTCGTCTACAATCATCATAGAATCCAAAACATTGGTAATATCATTGTTCATCATCCAATTTAAACTGTTGTAAAAGTTGAAATCAATCCTTTCCAAATCAGAAATATCTACCTTTTTTCTGAGCAGATATTTATAGAAAGAAGTCACAAAGAATCCATCTAAAAATCGTTGGTGAAGTAGCGCTACTCCTATCATCCTTCCTACAAATCTGAAATAATTCAAATGCTCTGGATTTATCACTGAAAGACTGGATACTTGGAGAGTATAGTTGTCAGGCGTTGAATACTCGAACAAACAATAAAATGGATCGAAAATCTCCTTGGAAAGCAAAAGGAAAAATTCTTTCGACATTCCGCCATAATCCAACCCTTCTTCTCCTACAAAATTGATAAACAATCTTTTTCTGAATTCATCTCCAGGCTGTCTCATAAATTCATAGTAAGCATCTGCGAAAACGTGATCCCTTCTGATATTTATCTTGACCTGTCCTTGAAGGAGCCTCCCTTTTAATTGTGAATGGAAATAAAACAGTTTCTTTCCGAAATCCCGTCTATACTGGGTTACATTGTCATCTCCTGTACCCGGAATTCTTGGATCTGACCAGGTAGTGGTAAGTGAATTGTGATCTACAAAATACACCTTTCCATCCGACGTCAACCTCATTTCCCACCCTGATGGAAGCGGTCCAAGTTGACCTAACTGCAATTCTTGTTCCTCCGGTATAAACTGCCCGTCAATATATGACTCGAATCTTATTTTCTGTAATCTCCTTGGATCCACCCATGTGGTGGTTCTAGAGTTATGATCTACAAAATAAACTCTGCCTCCACCTGTTCGCTGTTCCCATCCAGAAGGCAATGGTCCATTTCCAGGATGGGTTTTATTTTGCACAGAAATTGTCAATGTAGTAGTAATTGCGCTATCAGTTGGATAATGTCCTTGCCCCTTGCCTATTATAGGTGTACTGTGACTTCCATGTTCATCAATATCAGATGTAAATCTTAGTGTAATGGTTCCTTTAACTGGATCATTTCCATTACTTTTTCTCAATATGCATGTCATGTAATCATCAATACATTTCTTTCGTAGGTCTATAGCAACATCAACCAGAATATTCACAACTCCAAGAAATCCTTGGTCCTGTTTACGAGAAAATCTTCTTTGATCAAAAACTTGGATAGAAATTACCGATTTGGCATAGACGGTAACTACAAACGAAGTGTTCCATATAGGATTGATGGTTTGGCTAATACATCTAGTGGTTTGTAGCTGACATCCATCGACCGAAAGAACAGAAAACGGATCTGGATATTTCCATAAATACCTTTTGTAAAGACCAGATGCTTTGATCACTAGGATGTCAGGATTCATCGAAATCTGTACCCGTTATCTTTAATGGCCTGTATCCATTCATATTTGTATCTTGTGCAATCGGTTGCGATGGAAGATCTTCGAGAGGACTACAAAAATTCTCTTCTGGACCTCAAGTTCAATAGCAAACCGATTATTAACACATTGACCATGATTGCAGATGAAAACAAACATGCAGCATCTGTAATTGTACAAGCAATTGAAGAACATATAGACCAAGCTGTTCCTTCACAGAAACTACCGTCGCTCTATCTAATTGATTCAATATGTAAAAATGTTTCAGAAGAGTATGTCATGCTGTTTGGGAAAAATGTGGTATTGGTCTTTGTCAAGGCATATCTCTCCGTGGATTCCAAAACCAGAATGGAGTTTATGAGAGTATTGCAAACATGGAAATCGGTTTTTGGCCATGAAACTGTAAAGAAAATAGAAAGAGAAATAGCAGGACACACCAAGATAGGCTTTCCGTCGCCTAATAATTCACAGAATAGATCCAAAGCTGTTGGAGAATCTGGTGTAAAAAAGACAACACACTTGCATCTACCACAAAAACGACCTTTGGATGGCCGATTGAAAAGTTCCAAGAGGCCTTCTAAATCTGCTGAAATCAACCCAATCCAGTTTTTGGACGAGCTCCAATCGTTTTTATCATCGTCCAAAAAAGCCGAATCAGACTCCGATTTATTAAAGTTACACAACGCTGAGATTCCCAACATTGATCTGGATTATGCACAAATCCAAAGACGGTATCTTAACAATTACACTCTCCTTTATGACAGAATTCCTCTTCAATGCAAAAATTGTGGGTTCAGATTTCATAGCACCGAGGCGGGAAGAATACAGTTCGATCGCCATTTAGACATGCACTTTAGACAGGCTACCAAAGAAAGAGCGGGAAAAGTATCTTCGAGAGGATGGTTTCTACTGGAAGATGAATGGATAAATTGCATTTTCGATGATGAGCTAGATGAGGAAACGAATCCA
This sequence comes from Homidia socia, assembly GCA_036850745.1. NCBI lineage: Eukaryota > Metazoa > Arthropoda > Collembola > Entomobryomorpha > Entomobryidae > Homidia > Homidia socia. Next base: position 4,379 of record JAANSP010000453.1, on the reverse strand, counting down.
AAGAATTTCAGCAATGAACAAGTCGTCCAGTCCCATGTCAAGGCAAAGGGAAATACTACATGTACAATATGCCATGAAAAATTCGATAGTTTTTGGGATCCGGATGCAGATGAATGGATGTTGAGAAATGCCGTGATAGATAACAAGAATCAAATATGTCATGTGGAATGTCTCCAGGAAAACTAGTGCCCTGTATTTTAGATTGTATAATTCCAATCATATCATGAGTTTTTGTCCATATCAAATTTGGAACCATCACGAGATTGAATAGTAGACAGAGTATTCTCATCCGAAATTGTTGATTCTCTCTGCTGCAGGCGTTTTTTGGATCGTTGCTCGGTATAGAGGTTGGGCTCTCGGAATTGGGTTAGTGGCTTGGTGGATTTCAATGGTACAAAGGGGGTGCTTTTCAAAATATTGGCAGAATAGTGTATCTTTGGCCTTGGATTCCGACATTGTTCATCCATTAGGTTTTCTGACGTATTCATACTGGATTTCTTATTGGCCTTGCAGTGAAAAGAAAATGGTATTGGAATGGTGATTTTGGACTGGTTTCGAGTTGTCAAGTCGGGTTGAGAATCAGTGCCCATTGTTTTTTTAATCTCAGATCCCCATAGTATAATCATAATTAATAATGGGAACAATTGATGAGATGCATTTCAAAAACGCTATCAGGTACTGATCGACTCGGATTTTGTCCGTGTTTCCCAAGATCTTTCTCATCATTTTGGCATGTCTACATGGATGAATTGAAACCAAATTCCGTAGCGTGTGTGGATGAATCTCAATGGTTACTACTTTCATGTAATGTTCACGAGCAACGTCTTTAAGGATCAACTCAAGACCCAAAGGATTTCCATATTCATCATTTCCACTCAACCATATCCTGGGCACTCTGTACCATTTATCGTATGTGATGCTTATTGTGTATCTCTTGACATTTCGAACAGCAACGTTGGTTTGAATTTGATTTATATCGTCAGAATAAAGTTCGGTTTGTGATATAACTGTAGTGGGATCCAGATCATACCCACTTTCCAAAATGACCGTCCGATTTTCGGGGTTCGGATTAACTACTATCCATCCGTCTTTTTCCATCAAATTTCTAGGTAGCTGTATAGAATTACATGGAACATTTCTAATCACCAAATACTGTTTATTCCACGGAAGATCTCGATTCATTCCATTGGAAGAACATGATTTCCAAACCCAGGTGGGATATCTGAATGTCAAATAGTCTCCAGCATGTACAAATTCCTGTGGTGTCAGCATGCCAGTATCACAAAACTCGGACGATCTAAATGTAACATATTCTCGAATTGTGGTAATGACATTTTGCATATCCAGAACCACACCTATTCGCAATGAACAATGTAGAAAAGAGTCTGGTTTTCTCATTGATACAGCATTTGGACAAGAAAAAGGAAAATGAAGATGATCAAGCCAAAGAAACAATTGAAATAGCCATACAATGTCTTTTGGATATCTATGGTTTGGAACATTCGGATTCTACAATGGATAATAAATACCTGCCATATCAAGAAATTTTAAGGATTCTAGAATCCCATATTCCAAAGGAATCATCAAATCACTTGGAGGCCGAAAGATACAAGCAACAGGGAAATGAAAGGTTGAAAAATGAAAACTATACGGAAGCTCTGGAACTATATACAAGGGCCATCGATCTAGAACAAAACCCCATTTACTATTGCAACCGAGCAGCTGCCTACACATTTTTGAATCTGAATGAAGAGGCAATACGTGATTGTCAACAAGCATTGGAACTAGATCCGACTCATGTTAAAGCATATACTAGAATGGGTCTGTGCCATCTAAACCAAAAGGATTACGACAAGGCTCTGAAGACTTATGAAACTGCATTGAAACATGACCCCGCCAATCAATCTATAGAAGCAGCAATTCAGTCGGTAAAGAGCAAAAAGAACAAGGAACCCAAATTTGACCTGAGTTCCATGATCAAAGATCCAGCCATGTTAAACATGGCCAAGAATTTGATGAATTCTGGAGCGCTAAACGACTTGCTAAAAAATCCCAACATTTCTCAAATGGCCCAAAATATGTTTGGAAAGGATCCAGAGTCTCTGAAAGCCATGCTGGACTCTATGGGTGAACGAAATGAATAGTTATTTAATAAACGCATTGACCAGATTTGATCCTCCCTACTACCACAGGAACCATCGTCAGAGCGGATGCAAAAAGGAGAAAGATGCAGTTTTTCCAGGTCCAAAGTGAAAATGACTCGTCAGAAATCTGATTGAGAGTCTGTCCAACATTTACGTGCAAAACAGAAGGAATCATGACTCCCCAAAATGTCCCCCAGAAAAACACTGCTTTGGGAACTTCTAAATGCGGTGATGCAATATTGATAAACCAATTGGGAAATATAGGTGTTGTTCTAAGAAAGAGAAAGTAGTAGAACATGTTGCGTCGGTGCCCTTGGATCTGTTTTTCTAATGAGGTCAGCTTGTCGCCAAGTTGGTTTTTCACAATCGAAGAGAAGCATGATGACAGCATAAAGGAATTGGTGGCTCCTATCGCAGACGCTAATGATACAGTCAATAGTGCCACTACAAAACTAAAAAGATACCCTCCAAGCACACTTAGAAATATAGATCCGGGGATTGAAAAGGTTTGTAGGACGATATAAACGGATACAAAATATCCCCAGAGCTTCCATTCAGGCTGGGTTTCGGACCAGGCCTGGATTTCTTGGCCAAGAGCCTGAACCTGGTGAATAGAGTTTGGAAGTGCAAATCTTCCAACGTACCAATTGACACTTCCAAAATATCCTACAAGAATCAAGATCGTCAAGGATATCAACACCCATCTCATCATTTTTTTAGTGCGCTAATATTCTAAAGATTTTATCTGCCGCTATACGACCAGGTTTGCCTTCACCCTAAAAGGTTGGTGGAAAATTCATCAAGATCGAGATACTCGATAAATCTCCTGTACAGTTGGGGATTGTGAAATTCTCTATTGTCTTTCAGTACCTGGTTAAAATGGATGCCACGATCCTTGAAACTCATATATTCCACAATTATATCCTGAATATCACTTTGTTTATTTCGACACTTGTCAAAGTATTCTTCCAATCCTGGATACTGGGAGTATCTCATCTGAATCTCTTCTATAATCCGGTCCATTAAAAAAATTTATTCCGAGTAAAGGCTATCTGAACCATCACTAATACTGACGGCCTCGTCCTCATTCGTTCGTTCCTTGATTCTGGATCTACTGTTTTTGGATATAATTTGTTTTCTTTTGTTGGAGTTGGTTGAATTTTCCGTTGTGGTGCTTTTGATTCCTGATGCCTCCAACATTTTGTTGATTCTAGCCAATAAGGGATCTTCCGATTTGTCTCTGGAATATTCTGTCGAAAATCGAGCTAGTTCTTGACGTAAAGCATCCAGATCTTCGACCCATAAATCTTTGGGTGTCTTGGATAGTAACATCTCTAGTTCCTGTTCTTTTGATTGCTTTTCCTGAACAAGTTTTTCGATTTTTTCATGTGTCAAGCTCCATAACGGCATCGAGAAAAGATAATTATAGTCTTTTTCGTCGTCCTGGTTCACAAACCCCGATAGAGACATGGTATTGATGATATCCTTTCTTTTTCGATTGTGTATTACCAGCGATCCGGATATTATTTCCGAAATGAATCTAACCTTGTTCTCCAAAAGAATCTGTTCTTTTTGAAGCTGTCTAATCAAGTATTCTCGCCGCTTGATGTACAAATCTAGGCGAACACTGTAAAATTCTTCCATTATTTCCTGAACTGATTGATATTTTCGAATTTTTCCCTGTGGATCAAACGCTACCATATTTCCTAGCGATATGGTTCCATTCAGTTTGAATTTTTTGCTCAATCCTTCCTTTAGAGCTAGCTCCATGTTTTCCTTGCTTAGCTTGATTCGAAAATCTACCTGGACATCTGTATGGTTTTCTCGATAGTCCCTGATTCCAAATCCATTCGATATTCCTGTCAATCCATCCAAATACTCTTTATACGTTTGTGTCCATAACCCCACTGGTAACTCGGTGATTCTCAGTGTTTCTTCGTCAATTTGTTCTATTATTCCACTCGTTCTATACCTATTCTCGCTCGCCGTATACTGGATATTTCCTTTGAATCCCCGATACCATGGGTCAATGGATCTAAATTCCGTATTGTTGCACAGCCGCGATCTCAACTGATCAACAAGCTCTACTGGGTTGAAACAGGGAATAGATGTAGACCATCCTGTACCGATTCCTTCACTTCCATTAACCAGAACCATGGGAATAATGGGAACATACTTCAGTGGTTCAATTATCTGGCCATCGTCGTTACAATGCTCGTAGATACCTTCATCTTC
>JAANSP010000452.1:0-21424 GCA_036850745.1 Homidia socia | reverse complement strand
CATGATGAACTTGTCTGAGTTTCATGCATAAATGAATGGAATTTAATATTAATACGATTACTTGACAGATTGGTTCTGGGTGGTCATAAAATATTGACACACTTGATGATCATTGGGGGAGTTGATTTTTTGTGGAATTTTCAAGGAATTTCTTTCTTGCTTGCTTATGAGAAATAAAGAGCAGATAATTTAAGAAAAAGCATTAGCAAACTAACGTGTTCAATCATCACCAGAAATTCCTTATCTCTCTGTCATCAGGTCATTAACTATCACTTCCATCATTGCATTGTAAAGGTGAAAATACAAAAAGTTTATTGTTAGAATAACATTGTGTATCCCGATTTTCTATTGTGGTTGTAACCCAACTTCTTGTGTAAACCAATATGGATACACACCTTTTTTGTCTCGAGTACAATAGACTTGAAAAAAGGATTATTATTATTGTGAACTTCACTTTTGTCAGTAATAATTTTTCGCCCTGTGCTGCTCTTTTTTGCTTTGTAAAATTCACTCTGAATAAAAGTCAATTTTTTTCTTTACCTGAGAGTCACCGGATCCAAAATGATTCTGGGTAAGTAAATGTCCAGCATGAGAGTGAGAAGAACGACCACCACCACTGGAAGCCCAATGAGCGGCTTGGGAATTGGGATGACAGACGGATGCACTGGATGATGATTGTATATTATTTTCATTTGTGTATGCGTTGCTGCCACTCCCATAATTAAGGGCAGATGATGACGAGTGACCTGTTGTCGTTCCCAAAGGTGACGATGCTGAGCCTGTGGATCCTGCTGAAGAGGAAGCGGACGCTGCCACCGCTGCTGCAACTGCTGCCGATGGAGGATAAGCTACAGCTAGTGGGATAGGACTGAATCCAGAGTTTGGAACTGAAGAGTGGCCCTGATGATGGTGACCAACTGAGGAGGGAACACCAACTGCTTTACGATAGCGGGCTCTTCTGTTGCTGAACCAAACTTGTACTCGAGCTTCCGTTAGTTTCGTTCGCTGGGCAAGTTCTTCTCGGGTGTACACGTCGGGATATTGCGTTCTCTCAAATGTTCTCTCCAATTCTTCCAGTTGCTCTGATGTGAAGGTGGTTCTAGATCGTCTTTGTTTTCTTTTTAGCGGAATGCCTGGCTCGCTTTCAGTGTCAGAGTCATCCATAGAACCGATAGAATCTCCTGGTAAAATCATTGGAATATTTTATGTTTGTGTTATTGACAACTGTCTATTTTTGCATTACATACTCCACATAGTAAGCAAGCAGTTTTGCGTGGGAAATTTAACAAAAAGGTTTACTAAAATGCAATTTTTATGAAAAGGATGCACTTGATAATAAACACAATAGCCGAATCATTTTTCAAATTTTACAGCACAAATTGAGAGAGAGAAGGATGTTGAGCAATCATTAAATATTTTTGTCGGTGCAGTCAGTTTTATTTTCAATTGAATCTTATAACTTTGTATCTCAAAGTTAATGAAAGTCCTTTCTTCCTGTACAAGTGTCTTGATTTTCACTATTTGTATTGGTTTCTTTTATTTTCAATTGAATCTTATAACTTTGTATCTCAAAGTTAATGAAAGTCCTTTCTTCCTGTACAAGTGTCTTGATTTTTACTATTTGTATTGGTTTCTGGTGCAGTTTTATGTTTGAAGATGAGACATTCCCACGAATTTTTTGTCACTACACTTTACGCTCGTAATACAGGTTAGTTTTCACAAAGACACCCAAAAAAGTTCACCATCCTAAACGTTTGCCCAGTGGCCCAGTGACAAAAGCCAAAGGAAGAATCAATGTAGGAAAAAAGAGATTGCAGATTACAATCGAAATGGTCTCCCCCATTCACCCACGATTTAAAGAGATAACATGTTGTGCACCTTTTTTATTTCCGATTTTAATAATAAGTTTTAAAAGTCAACGAAATGCATTGACAAAAGTTTTATGATTTTTAAGAGATTGAAAATTACAATTGAAATGGTCTCCCCCATTCACCCACGATTTAAAGAGATAACATGTTGTGCACCTTTTTTATTTCCGATTTTAATAATAAGTTTTAAAAGTCAACGAAAGCATTGTCAAAAGTTTTATGATTTTTGCTATGATTATTTTTTATGATGTTCTGTTGACTGAAAAGGAATGGGTGCTGAATCGGACATAAAACCGTAATCCTTTTAGATTAGAAAAGAGATGCATTATTATGATCTTAAAATAGATTTCTTATGATGTTCTGTTGACTGAAAAGGAATGGGTGCTGAATCGGACATAAAACCGTAATCCTTTTAGATTAGAAAAGAGATGCATTATTATGATCTTAAAATAGATTCCTCAGAAAAAAATAATATTTTCTTTAAAGATTTTAAAAAGACGGGTTGACCAAATGGATCAAATGGAAAAATCACAAGTGAATTCAGTGCAAATATAAAGTTTACAAGTAATTTTAAAAAAGTTTGAAAAGCTGGTATAAATATTGAAGCTTATAAGCAGGAACTTTTATTGAATAAAATTGACCAACCTCCTAGAATTCTATTGATGCTATGATCCTTTTGATTTTTGAAGTCGTAAATGTCTTCCTTCTTTATAGGAAATGTCCCCGAGCCACGTAAAACACGACTGATTGAACTGACGGAAGGAGTCGAGTTTTTATCACAAATTCCCTCCTAAGAAAAATACGATATAAAAATATTTCAAATTAGCATTGTAAAGGAAAAGTTAAAAAAAAATCTTTTCAATACACTCAATTCTAACTTTTTATGGAGAAGGGATATTAAATAAAAAACTCATATAAGCTGAACTAGCTGTACTAAAAAGAGAGTATTGGGGCTACTTGAGACGTGTGAAAATTATTCATGTTTTGATTCTTTTATGGTTTGCTTGATCAAAAAAGGAAACATAATGAAACTCTTTCAAGCGATCAATAATAAGATTTTCTATTTTAAAGAAATTTCTAAAAAAAGCTTTTCATTTTTGGGAGCCTACTTTGACCAAGCGATCACGAATTTCCCAAGAGAAGATAGCGGGGTTATCCCGCTTGTATTCTTCAATTTTGTTTTCAACCTCTGGAGTTGCGACTCTCGGTTTGCTTCCTCCAATCACTCCAGGACGAATTATTTTCTATTTTAAAGAAATTTCTAAAAAAAGCTTTTCATTTTTGGGAGCCTACTTTGACCAAGCGATCACGAATTTCCCAAGAGAAGATAGCGGGGTTATCCCGTTTGTATTCTTCAATTTTGTTTTCAACCTCTGGAGTTGCGACTCTCGGTTTGCTTCCTCCAATCACTCCAGGACGAATGCTTCCAGTTTCCTGATATCGGTTGAGAATCTTGGAGACACATCCATGGGATACCCGGAGTTGTCTTGAGATAACACATGGTCGCACGCCAGCAGCAGCAAGCTCAACTAATTTTCAAGCGAACATGGTTTGGAAGAGGTCTTCCATTGATAAATACACCACCCAGTTGGTTTACTCTTCCCTGACCTGTAATTTAAGTCAGAGAAATTTTTGGAGAAAGTTAATTAATGATAGTGGAGAAAGGAGAAAATAATACAACGTATGTACTTTTGTATGGTATGTAATAGACATAATAGTCTAGAAAAAAATATTGTGAAAATATTTTAATATGAATATAGTGTGCGTTTCTGGATTAAGCAAAAAATAATTAAAATTACATACCTTGAAAGGGATATCCAGTGGAAAATATCGGACGGATATTGAGAGTACTCGATACGGCCATCATTTGGAGGCTGTTTTTATTCACTAAATTCCACAATTATGTTAATTTAAAAAGTTGTTTGTATATCACTTGACACGAGTAAATGTCAATATTTTTTTAAAAATAAATCCCGTTTCACAGGTTGTTGTTCTTTAACGTTTTCAACCTTTCACAAATACAACTGAATCATTTCCCACTCATTCACACAACCTTTATATTTTTGTTTATTTATACAGTTTTTAACCTTACTTTTAACCTCACTTTAAATACTGTGAAAATAAGGCACTAGTACTTAAGCGCACATGTAACTCTTAAGCGCACTCTTGTAAGTTTTTCTATTTTAAAACACTGCTACTACGCCACACTCAATAACACAGATAAAAACAGTAATCTCTCACACGAGCATGATCTGATCCGAAGGCGTCGAGCGGTCTGGACTGAAGTGTGAAAACTTCTGGACACAACATTTATATATAATCATGCGTGCGTACACAAACGAAAAAAAATGTGTTTGCTCTCTACGAGTTGAGTTCACTGAATGAATGTGAGTAGCCTCCTAAAGAGTAACTGAGGATCCCTACTGTCTAAGGAATGGGTGCCTTGAGGGAGGTCTTCAATCGCCCGTCTGTCTGTACACCAAAACAGATCATCACGGTTTGAGACCAAGATACTTCTTTACCTACCTCTACCATTGACAACACAACAGAGACCCTCAGTCGGAGGAAGCATCTCTCTCTCTGAAATATTCCATTGTCATGTTTCTTTTTCTTATCCGTATGCATATTACGCATTACATTATATTGCAAGTATGTAATGTTACATGAGCAATAAGGCAACATGCATTCACATGGCATGTAAGAAGATATTCATACCCATTTATACACATTAACACATACATAATATATCGAATAATTGGTATTTTTCAGACCTACCTGACTCATTCCATTCTTCTCTTTGGGTGGAATTTGAACCCCCAAAATATACTGGAAATGCACCTAAATGCTTTATTTTTGGAAAAGAAGATTTTTAACATTACTTGACTATTTTTTTATTATTTATTTAAAAATTTTCCGAGAAGTTTTTATCATTTCCTATAAAAGCATTGACTTTTTATGAAGCATGCGTATACCAATGCGTCGTTTGCGTTCAAAATAAAAACAATGATACCTCTTTGTAAAAAAAGTACAGATTTTGTGCAGTCATTTTAAATCATGCATGAAAATTCTTGATCTTGATTGGGTGAAAAATGTGAATTTGGCAAGATATACTACGCATCAAAATACTAGTACAGATATGGTAATGCCAGTATAATAATTTATATTCGTTTACAGGGCTTTTTGTATTATATATTATTATTATGTGCCTTCGTGGGTTGTCTAGCTTCATTCATTAACGTTCACATTTTATTCCTGCCAACGAAGCTCATGAATGCTGTGTTGACTCAAAGGGAGAGGTGGAGTTTTGCTCGTTCCTGATGTGTTTTTGACACCCTTTGCATTCGGACCGCCTTCAAAAACGCTAATGTAACAAGTTTAATATATGACAGATCAAGTTTTCGTTATGAAAAAAATTGTGTACCGTTCCGTTTGTAAAGTGTACATTAGGAATTTGTACGAACACATTTGGCTTGTTGTTTGCGTTTGCCTAATTCTATCTTTATGCCAGATGCAGATGCAAAGAAGAAATCCAAAATCTCACATTTAGGTTTTGTTACAGAGTATGATAATGGCGATGATTTCAGATTTTTTTGTTTAGCTTCAAATGGCATTGCATCATTATAAAACATTTGATCTGTAAAATTGAAAATAGTTTAGGAATATTGTTAATTCTTTGATTCACCTTTCTTTATCATGTTCTTATTTTTGACAATCAAGTCAATCTATAGAAAATGATGGCAGCGCCCAAACACAAAATCGATGCAAATTTACAAAAATAAATCGGGTTTAAAATGGTCAGCCAACAGCATTTATGGTCACACAAGAGACCATCAATAAAATAGTGTAGGAATAATGCTTATTCTTTAATTCATCTTTCTTTATCATGTTCTTATTTTTCACAATCAAGTCAATCATCAATAGAAAATGACAGCGCTCAAACACAAAATCGATGCAAATTTACAAAAAATTGGGTTTAAAATGGTCAGCCAACAGCATTTATGGTCACACAAGAGACCATCAACAAAAATAATTGTATTAAAGATTTTATTAATTTTTTAAAAGTGCGCTTATTTATTATTTATGCCTTGTTTTGTATGCACCAATGAATACCATTATATATGCGTCCATTTGACCAAAGCGGATATTCCTGCTGCTTCTCTTTGCAGTTTAGTAAGAAGAAATACAGAATGAGCAATGCTCATTGAGCATCAACACAACAACGACTCCTTTTCCACTTCATNGACCAAAGCGGATATTCCTGCTGCTTCTCTTTGCATTTTAGTAAGATGAAATACAGAATGAGCATCAACAACGACTCCTTTTCCACTTCATGTGTATCCATTACTTTTCCAAATTAGCTGGGACAAATTAAAAATGAAGCATTTGATTGAAAAGGACACGTTCTTCAAGCTATTGTATTGTAATGTCTACCACTTTTTACCGTATAAATTCACAAACATTTACCACAAGTCACACGATCAAGTTCACAATGGCTCTCTTGTCCGTCCTGTATGTGTGTGCCACCACCACCACTATACCACATGGGCGCATGGACATTGGTAGGTAAAAAAATTAATAAATTTACCTTTTTAATTCTTTAAATTCTCCCATAACATTTCTCAAGAGAGATAAATCAAGCTGATGACACTTTTCTTGGTAAATATAAGGAAATAATGTAGTCAGCAAGATTTCCTTGAAAGAAAACAGAGAGAATGAATGGGAATCTTCCGAAAGGAATGTAAAGAAGAAGCCCCTCTTCTCGCCTTCATCTTTCCGTTGTGTTGTTTATTGTTGCATATTATTGTTATTATTATTGTATGATTACGTCCGTGTACAGTATGAAACATAATTTATATATCTTTTGAGTGGCTAAGGTTCATCATGAGTTGGGCAGCACAGGAACACAAGTTGGTGGTAATTTTGATATTTACAAAGTTGATGTTGTTGTTGTTGTGTGTGCGTCCAAAAGTTGGTTATGGTGTGATTCTATTGAAGCAGGTGTGAATTAGTATCTCTGATGATGAAATTTGTATTGTATTGCCCACTTGTAGTAATCACTGTTATCAAGTAAAGAAAGGGTGCCAAGACCTCTCGGGGATTGATTCACATTGCATAGTCACCATCATCATCAGAGGAAGCAGCAATGATAGTGTGCCTTTTTGTGGTATCTTTCCAACACATTGAGTGATACATATAACCAGAAACGAGTACAAAAGTATGCAACCCCCTGGACATGTGAATGTCAAAAGTGATGCCAGATTTCTGACCATTACCATCTTTGAAAATTCAACAAAAATTTTTCAAAGGAATTCCGATTCAGAATTCTTTATTGTTTTGAAAATTCAACAAAAATTTTTCAAAGGAATTCCGATTCGGAATTCTTTATTGTAATATTTTATAGAAAGAAATCAAAATAATGTTTGTAAACTGACTATAAATTTGTATCATTTTTATTAAGTTATTCTTGTAGTAATAAATATTTTGCACATGCAAATGGGAATCGTAAAATAGCTTGCATATCAATAATTAATCCAAATGTCAAAAGCCTATAAGCATCTAATTGGCAGTATATCTGGTGATAGGCTTTTTTCGCTTTATTTTTCCGATACATAGAGAGTAGAGAGGCTACATAATAAATAAGATTGGAATGATAAATGCCAATAGATTAGCCATACAAAGGTTTTTGTTTGATGATCTCTATCAGACCTTTTTGCTTTTTATAAAAGTATTTCAAAAAGGAAGCAATAAATCACGTTTTTCAAAATACAAAGAACAAATTAAAAATAAATATGTAATACTTATGTCTAGCTAAACACTACAAGATATCATGTTGATATCTCACCAAAAGTGTTAAACGCGCCGCACACCTTGTGGTTATTTTCTAGTATGTATGCTTTGTAGTATTTATATGAATGAGCCATCTACTTGCCATCTCGGGCCTTTCACCCAACATGCATGAATACTATAGGTATGTTCACAAGATATTCTTTATTCAACAGAAAAGTACATTTTATAAATAAATAAAGCAATGAAATGATATACAAGGGTTATGGCGATGCTCATATCATAAGTTTTTTTACGTGATTGTCGCCGTTTGAAGTGAGTTTTTCATTTGAATCTTGTTCCTTTTTAGGTACCGACATGGCATAATACTAAGTGATTTATGAGGAATCATAGCAAGAAAACAGTGAGCCACTCACTCAAGAATAAGCAGCAACAGCACAACAGTTTTTTTCATCTTTTTGCCGTTCATCTTTTAGGGACGTATCAAGCACACACACGTCGAAAGTCGCAAATGATACGACGCTTCTTTGCTTACTTTCTACTTGCTCTTTTATGATGAGATGAGTAAGTGTGCTCTTCTTTTAATCTCTACGAGTATTAGCATTTTAGTTTACGACAACAACCGCACAATGCCCCGTGATGGGTGTACCGAAACAATAAACGAACAAGAAGATTCATGTTCTTGCAACTTGATAAAGTGTAGTTGTTGTACAATATTTTATGTGTAAAAAATATAAACTAGAACATTAGAAGAAAAACACAAGTAAAAAAATCTGTCAGGTTCTATTGACAATAATTTAAATGAAAAGAGCACATTGTCATTGCTGAAATAAGCACGTATACAAAAAAGATGTAAGCTTATGCTATTTATTATGGGTTGGTAGCGAAAGTATGGACATTTAAACGAAATTGACTAACCGTCTGTTTGTCCCACCACTCGAGTATACAAAAAAGATGTAAGCTTATGCTATTTATTATGGGTTGGTAGCGAAAGTATGGACATTTAAACGAAATTGACTAACCGTCTGTTTGTCCCACCACTCAAGGAGTGGTTAGTTCATTTAAAATTTTTTTAGATTGTGAATTTAATGAATTGATCTCATACACGTATTGCTAGTTTATAAAAATAATTTGACTTTAATCTTCTGACCAGCAAATTTCCTATCGCAAAAGAGTAAAGCTTGACTGCAGACGAAAAAATACATTGACTAGTATTTATGGATATAAAAGTACATTGCTACGATTTGCTACTTTTTTCCAGCATTTACAACATTTTTTTATTTTCTCCTGTCGTAAGGTACGAACGTATGTACAAGTTGACAACAACATTTTATTCCATGTATTTTCACTCAACTGATGATGATTCTATGAAAAAATCTAGCTGAATAAGAACTGTTCAAATAGAATAAAACTTTTTCGTAGGTTAATCAGTCAAAAATTATTAATCTCTAATCCTCCTCCTTTGTGTGCAAATAAAGGGATGAGACTTAAAAATGAGAAAATGAGAAGAGCAAATGACACTGTCAGGAAAGCTTAAAGTATGTACTTCATTTTTGTCTTTGAGGTAGGCGGACCTCACATTATTTGTATGTACTTATTCTTATTCAGTATTATGTTCTCTCTCTCCCCGCATTTGTACATGATCAAAAAAATACAAAAATACACTGGGAAAAGATTGGACAGACAAAAGGCAAATCTCTTATACCCCACGTAAAAAAATTCCACTTTCTTTCCTGTTGTTACAATTGTTTGTTGTTTCGCCTCGCCGTGACGTAATGAATACATGCTCTTTTATTTTTTCCTACTTATTCTAGTTGATTCTCACTCGCTGCTTTCTTAAATGCTTCTTGACCTGTCATGCTATTTAGTGTCATGTGTGTAAGTTTCCAAGCGCGTAAGTGTTTCTAATTTTCAATGCTCACAGCTTGTTTATGTAAAAATCCGTGTCGGTGATGCACATTTTCATGACAAAACAAGTGTGACCAAAAATACTCCACACACACACCGGACGAGGAAATTTTATTTTTATCTCACGCTGTAAAGGAACCAACCAAAGGGTACGCATAAATAAAAAATGACAGAAAAAGAAAAAAAGAGTTAAATAAGCACAATTAGTAAATTTAACAGAAAAGAATATAAAGAATGGAGAATTACATATTATTATGATTTTCACTGGACATTGAATGCTCATCATTGTGGCATTGTAAGTGACTTTTTAACAAAAATAATCGGTGGGTAGCATGACCGCGACAAATAGTTATTTATGGGGATGGTGGGTGAAGATCGTGTGAAATCATTTTTAAATATGTAGTTTACGAAAGAATGCATGATTCGATTCTACTTTATTTTTTTTACTCAAAACTAAAAAAAGTATTTTTAACGTTACACCGGAAGCAAGGAAATATTTTACTTGGAATTAAATTTTTGTTTTAATGCATAAACAACAAAAAAGTAAATTTTAACATGAGATTTGTAAATAAGTGTATGAAGGATATGCTGCTTAATCATCATCAGAAGTAACTTAAATTATAATTTTTTATTTATTAAGAAATAAAAAATACTGATTATCAAAGGTATTCAATTATAAATTAGCAAAATAAGATTCTTTTTAGATCCATCGATCCATGCATTAGTGTGCCTTTGACGGACATTGCAATGGAACGCAAGAGGCGAGGAAAAAGCGTTTTGTTGATCATTCTTTTTAAAACATACCTACCTAAAATATATACCACAACAGTCTCATATTATCAGCGTTTGGCTCGACACGACATGATGTAATTTTGATGTCGGAGGAACATCAAATCAAGTCAAAATGTATTATCTATTCATCGAAGGCGGTGTCAACGTCATGTCACTTGGCAGGACTCAATAAACTGACGATTACATTTACAAAATGGACATAATTGTCAGAAAACACATGTATACAACACGTCAAATAAAATAGGCAAAGAATAGCACTATCATATCATGTTTCAACACAAGAAGGAGCATAAAGCGGACCCACCACCAAAAATCGACGTGGGGAAAGCTATTTTACATCTTTTGGCAATGTGAATGATAGTGAATAAAAGTCTCTTCCTGGTATGGCGGAGCATTGAAGCGGAGCACACAAAACATAACATTAGTATCATTTACAATGAATGCTGATGTACAATCTCACTGAAGAATAATTCACATTATGAATATTATGTACATTACTAGAAAAATGCTTTGTGAGCCTCTCTCTCTCTTCTCTGTGAATTCATGCAGACGGGGAGCTGCTCCATTGTTACAGCTCAATGTTACCATTATGCATTAAAAGCTATTGAAAATACTTCACTCATTCAAAATCCTTCGGGTTGTTTAACATATCGGTTTCAATGCAATACCGGTGGTCCCCTTTGATCTTCAATTGAGCATTCACATACAATACAAATAGTTATTGGCCACACATTGGCCTGCTCACTCAGCCAGCTCAACAGCTATAAAGAAATAAATACATGATGTCTCTTCAAACCAAACGATACTCTACTTCATTTTACTCTCTGATTTGACTTTTTAAAAGGAACATGTGCTCTGCACTGAACACAAGTGAAATCCTACATCTTGTAGGGTAACTCAAGACTCGATATAATAAACAGCTTTAGCATAATATGCAATGTGACGGATTTTTTTAACAGCACGTTCAAAAAAATAAATAAATTAGCATTTCAGCATGTCCATATACCTATGCTAAAAGGGGGCATTTAAAAAAATGAGAAAAATGAAAGACATATTTTTTCCTTTAAAATATCATGCTGATGAGTACAAAATCTGAGATTTCAAACAATATCTTGTAGGGTAACTCAAGACTCGATATAATAAACAGCTTTAGCATAATATGCAATGTGACGGATTTTTTTAACAGCACGTTCAAAAAATAAATAAATTAGCATTTCAGCATGTTCATATACCTATGCTAAAAGGGGGCATTTAAAAAAATGAGAAAAATGAAAGACATATTTTTTCCTTTAAAATATCATGCTGATGAGTACAAAATTTGAGATTTCAAACAAAAAAATCCTTTCTTGTTGGCTCCTTCAAGCTGAAAAGAGTCGAAAATACCCCAAAAGTCAAAAAGTCATTCTCATAAATATAGGTTTGCTGTTTGGTGAATTCAAAAGAAATATGAACAACGTAACCATAATGTCACCTTTTATGTTGTTTTCATTGAGAAAAAGAAGAAAAACCTCCTGCATAATATCTAAAAGAATATATAAAATGATAATGGTAAAAATAACGCATAGAAAAGTACAATGGGAAAGAGATGTGGTGCGAAGGCGCAGAAGTAGTGTTGTAGATAGATGAACGGTGAGGAAGAGAAAGACCTCCAAGCTATTTCAAAGAGCCGACATCATTGAGAGACTTGGTTTGGGGCTGTAATTGTTGACACTTGCGGTGCCTTTTGACCTCAGGGTGTTCCTTGTACAATATCACCTTAATTATTACTCTCTCACATTACATTTAGCTTCCGAAAAGTCAAAGAAACCTATGTATACTATGTAGTAGCATTCCACTGTAAAGAAACAGCTACACATGTACATTTTATTGTAAAAGAGTACGCCATACAATTTGGTATATGAGTTTCATTGTACATTATTATGTGTGTGAACACCTTCCAATTGAAAGGGAAGGAATGTTTAACATTTTTTTCTAGGCATACCTTTCGATTAAACATTTGAAATTTGAAGCATTATTATAAAAAACTTTTATGAGAAGCTTATATGAGAGGTACAGTTTTTAGTATGAGTATGTCATCATATACTCCTCTTCCTCTGTACAAAAATATTGTTTGCTGCCGAGTTGTTTAATTATAGGGTTTTACATTCATTTTCGTCCCATGATCATCATAATAATCTGCAATTTTACGATAAACGATATGATGCGTCAATAATAATAATAATAGCATGTTGGCGAGTTTTGGGTGCTTTCTGCTCATTTGACGTTGACTCATGTTACATTTATTCTATTTTACAACTTTCCTACGCTTCCTATTAGAATAATAGTAGCAGCTATTCATGTGGTGATCCTTTGTTATAAAGAACTGGACAGTGGCCAACAAGGTAAAGAAACCGTGTGAGGTACGGCATTTACAAAGCAACCCCGTCTGGTAAAAAAGGACAAACAATTGTACGCGCACGACAAATGACAAATGTAAAAGTCCGAAGCATGTTATTATTGTCAGTCAATGAAGGAGATATCGTAAACGTGATAGGCAGATTGTGGAAACAGTTTGATGACGGTGGCGATGCTAGAGTCATTTTGTTGAAGAACAGTGGAAAGAAGCATGTCATTTACAAACATCAAAAAGAAGAAGCGGAAGAAGCATGATAATAAAGCCAGTAAACTGCGACAAAGTCCATTATAAGATTTACAACCTAGTTCTGTCATCACTTTGACCATTTCGCCCGATGTGGTCTTTCTCTGATTTACTCCTCTAGATTAGAGCCAAGCTTAAATGACTTTTTCGAGCGGATCAGATAATATTTTGAATAGAATGAGAAGAAAAAGTGTGACTTTAAACTCATTTCATGCACTGTTGAGATGAGTTGTTTTGACTGATTTGCTTTGCCCGAACGCTAAAAGTACAAATAAATTGGATTTACAATTTTTGTGGTTTGCCGCATTTTCCGCTAGAAATTCTATTTGCATTGATTATGCAAGCTTGTAGAAGCAGATTTTCTGTCAAAAAAGAGGTGATGAATTTATCAAGTGAGTATTTTATCGACACTATAACTGGTTTACTATAATTACACGTGAGTTAAAAATGTATGTAGGTAATTAAAGAGTAGAAAAATATAAGCTCATAATTGACGATTCAAAAAAGCGTATAAATTAATTGATGACAGAAGAAAAACCACCTTATTATCAGCATAACAATGTACACAAGTGAGAATCTTATTGTTGTTATAATGCAATGTCATTATAGTAGACAATTCCTCCAGAGGAACAAATCATCTTGTTAAACAGTGCAAAGATTATTACAACCCGTGCTTAAATGATTAGTGCCATTCGATTTGGGGGAAAATGGTATGCGATGATGGACACGACA
This sequence comes from Homidia socia, assembly GCA_036850745.1. Classification (NCBI taxonomy): domain Eukaryota; kingdom Metazoa; phylum Arthropoda; class Collembola; order Entomobryomorpha; family Entomobryidae; genus Homidia; species Homidia socia. The sequence goes on along the minus strand of JAANSP010000452.1, from coordinate 7,702 downwards.
AAGTTGGCAAATCAAATTATAATAATAAGACAGAATAGTATAAACACGTTATTGTTATTATAGTAGAAAGATACTAAATCAGTTGCAGTAAAAATATACATATCTACTTACTTGCTAATATTCGTAGCAAAATTTGATAATGAAGCATTCAGCTACGCACTCCTAAGAACCCCTTAGTTCACAGCAGTGACTAATTCCTCCGTGAACAGAAGCAAATGAGAAACCATGTCTCGACCAAATATAACGCGTTTACGCAAAATTTTCTACACCAAATTAGTGTCCATGTACATGTTATAAACATAAATACGTAGGTAACTTGGAACTGGGAGCAGTTATGCCTATATTGAATGCAACAATGATAAAGATTACTTTCAAGTTTTCTACCTTGACTTGTTAACGTTGTATGTATACAGTATCGCGTAATATTATTCAATTTTACCCTGCTGCCATTTTTGTTTGATGATTATGACGGGTAGAAAGGGAGCATGGAATCAACATCATCATGTAACGTAAAACGCAACGAATTTTCAGTATAACGAACGATTCTTTGTTGCTACTTTGTTATCATAAAAATGAGCAGCAGCAGCAGATGCAAACAGTGAATATTGATGTACAAGCGTGGATAAATTCGATTGGTTATGTGTAAAAAATCACAAATCCTTACAACTCCACACCTTTACAGCGTTACCTGTGCTTCTCTTGTACACAATATGCATAGCTGCTTCATTTCACGTCGTTGTTAGTAATCAAGTACTCATTACATTATTACGACGAGTCTTTCTCGTTGTTGTTGAAAAAATATGAATAATTTTATAACTAGCATACAAGTTATAGACCTTTCACGCATTTAAAACATGTTGTGGTTTATATAATTGCACAGATGATGTATAATATTATACATTTGTAATGTGCATATGGTAGTGGATTGTTGAAAATTTATAAAATCCTTTCACAGGAATTATAACCGAATCGTTTTAGCATTTTCCCTCTTTTCTTAACAAGCTTTACGGCTTTAAAGTGGAAAAGCTTTGCAAAAAATAAAAAAGTAATAAAGTATATTGCCATTTACGGTGAAGATTTACCTTTTCATAAACGATTTGGTACACAATGAAACGGGATGCAGACGCAGCTACACAAATTTATATTCGTATACGCCAACGTTTCAGGTTTACTTAACCCTATGCGTATTATCAAGTTTAGAGAGAGGATGTAAACCGCAATAAATCTATGACAAGACGAAATATTTACAAAAAAGCAAACTTTTCTCCAACCAATCTGGTAAATCTCTGTATAATGCTTATACAAAAGAGAATTATTGTTTAAGTATCGTTTCCTTACAAGAACTGGCTTCAATCATAAATTTGAGTGAATTAAATTTGTAAAAAAAGATAAGTCACACGACGAAACTAGATTATAAAAAGAGCATAGGAAAAAAAGGTAAGTTAAAGGATGAGGATGAAGTTATGGCACAGCCGTAATAAAGGAAAGGTTTTGTATTGGATGAGATTTAATATACATTGTCCATTTCTTTGTGATGAAAGGATTTTTTACGGGTTTTCAAAGGAAAATTTACAGAAATAAAGTTTACATAATGACTTAAATGTGAGTCGTTTTTTCAAAAAGGATTCAGGCGCAAAAAATCATTTAAATGAGACTTTTTTGTCGTCGAACGTTATAGTTTAGGAGTTTAAAGTGATTAATGATAAATGCGTTCAGATTAGGTGCTATACCGTAGTTAGCAATCTATTATTAGGTAATCATTCAGTATACAATAAATTCAGCATTTGAAAGTTTTAGTTAGTTTATATAAAATAGTTATCATTAAGAATCCATGCAGCCTTTGCCCTTGATGGTGGGGCAAGGTGAGACGAACTGAAAGATCGCACGTTAGCTTTACTCATTCAATCTAAAGATGAATATTTATCACTATTAAAAAATCAAAAATAATGTAAGATTTCTGCTTGTTTTGAAAGACTAATGAGAGAGAATTTTTTTTATTCTTGCATTCGCAATGTCCAATGTATCGATTTCATTCCCAAACGCTATCCATTTATTTATTCCACAACTACGGACAGCCTTGGTAAAAATTCTGACTGAATGAAACACAAAAGAAAAACTCTGTTTCCAAATCCCTGTTGACTGAACACAACGTCGACGATGACGCCGTTGTGCATGTGCTTCACCAGGTTTACTGTCGAATTAATATTTATCACTATTAAAAAATCAAAAATAATGTAAGATTTCTGCTTGTTTTGAAAGACTAATGAGAGAGAATTTTTTTATTCTTGCATTCGCAATGTCCAATGTATCGATTTCATTCTCAAACGCTATCCATTTATTATTCCACAACTACGGACAGCCTTGGTAAAAAATCTGACTGAATGAAACACAAAAGAAAAACTCTGTTTCCAAATCCCTGTTGACTGAACACAACGTCGACGACGATGACGCCGCTGTGCATGTGCTTCACCAGGTTTACTGTCGAATGATCGATAATATATGGAAAAGGGCGATTTTTGAATATTTCGTCACGGCTGTCTTGGGAAAAGCTATTTTACCACTTAAATGTATTTAATACTTGCTCAGATTTCCTTTTGCAGACAATCATTTGTAGAAGCAAAAGCACCCTTGATTCATGAATACTGCTGCCCCGACGTGTGCTCAGTCGGTAATTCACCCCGCATCAAAGATAAGCCATATAGTACACAATATGCACACATATATCTGCATGTATGACATTATGAGAGGTACAGTACAACATATATTAATACACAATTGTACACTAAAACGGTTTTTTATCAGGCTAAATAAAATGTTGATGACGGCAAAAGAGTATTCATAAAAATATACAATAATGCAATGGACAGACTTGAGTAAAACTTTTGAGTACATAATACACTGGTATATCTTGTTACATGTGTATGTATATATACCTATCATTGTCATCAGCAAAACGGCTCGCGACATCTGCAAGCTCTACTAACGTTTTGTGACCATCAAACCCGGGTTCATCGTGGTAAAAAGGGAAAAATTGAGAAATCGGAACCGTGTCGGTCATGCTAAATTTTCTACCGGACAATTTTTTCAAACACTTTTAGATGAGGGTACTACTAGTAAGCACACGGTCTCCACCGTAAACTTCATCTGCTCTGCAACTCATGCTGATATTTGCTTCTTTGGACTTTTATACATGCATCATTATAAATAATACACACGTTCACTTTGTGAGTGAACGAGCGAAAAAATCAGGGTAAATGGATCCTTTAGTTTGTTCCGTATACGTTGTGAATTTTCTAATGTGAATGAGGAAATCATAGCAGTAGCAGCATCTCATCATCATCATCATGGGTTATTATAAGGAACAAGCTTTGGTACTCTCCGTATACAAATAACTGAAACTTGAATAGGAGAAAAAGCAAAAGTAAGATTGTGAAAGGTGGCTACTTTTCTGTTCACAAGCCTAATTAGATACGCTGATCCTATTTTCATTCGCCAATAGAAATACAAATATGAACGGGACCCTTCGAACTCCAGTCCCAAAAAGAGCTGCTTGCTGCAGTTGTTTCACTGAATAATTTATTCTGGAAACGTTGATCGTTCCCAGTTGCAACGAGAATAAAGAAACCAAAGACCTTCGCACTGGGGATACGTGATACATATTATAGTCATTTAAATACAATCCAGATTTTTTGTAATGAAGAGTGTGTGTGGTACTGCTGCTGAATCTAATGGATATACGTATGTTATACACAAGCAGGAAAATTATGCTATATTCAAAAAATCACAGAAGAATCAACGAGGCAAAGCAAATGTGACAAAAATGCTTGAATCGGAGTAATCATTCTTTGCTTATTTTCGTAACATTATATCAATACGATAAAATTTAAAGGAAAAAACTCTAACTCACTATAAAATAGTTTGAAACAAAAGGAAATTCAAAAGCTTGTGAATTTTTTTTCATAGGGTTGAATTTTGTACGTTTTTCTTATAAACGGCATGTCGACTCGAATTTAGAAAAAAATCAGTATTTACATTATGCGCTCAAAAAATGGATTTGTTATGCGTTTTGTTGTGTGATGTAACGATTTGTGTCTCGTTCTTGTTAGCCAAAATTTATGTTTGACTTCACTATGAGAATCACGTTGCGTTGTCGCACGTCCTGGTGCTTTTGCACGGAGGTTCCCATATTTCAGTGTTGCTGCACGCGTGTTAATACAAACTTTTAATCGCTATTCTTTTAATGATACTAAATGTAGGAAGCTTAAATTGCAATCTTTTAATTGCCTTGAAGGACGAGGGTATTTAGACAGTGATTAATTTTTCAACGCTGCGTATTTCTCACATGTAATTTGTATTTATAAGAACTATAACGAGAACGTGTAATTATTTAGGAAATGACATTATGATAACTATACATTAATTTTTATTTCCCCCAATGCAAACATGTACAATTTATTGCTTATTTATTTACTTAAGATACTTGCACTTTACACGCACACCTTTGACGATAATTTTGTGGTATCGGTCATACCACAGCAGTAACCTTAGATCATTTTATCTTTAGAAACATTACAGATTGAAGGCCACATTATAGTAAATACCACTTGGCGTAGAAATAATAGCTATATATGCATGCATCGCTTATTAGTACAAGATTTGAACCTACCTAACCTATCTTCATTTACCACGTCTCAGGAAAAGGTTGAGGAAAACGATCTCAAGTGAAAATTTATTTCAGTCATTTATTATTTTGCCCTCAAGGCGTCATTCTTTTCTCTTACCTACATTGCTTATTTATGATTGTTCGTTGTTTTGGAGTCAGATTGTCTGCCACTTCCATCGCATGCATGAGAGTAAAAAAACTGGAGAGAAATTATGAATGTGGCTGCAAAGAGAAAAAAGGGGGAAATGGGTAACACGAGAAAGATGCTTATTACTACAATTCTTATATGTAGTTTTAACTGTGTAGACATTCTTTCAGGCTTACACATCAAATTCTTTTTTATTACTTTTCTTGCAACGTTTCTTTTAATAGTAATAATACACTTTTTTCCACTCTCCGAGTTTGCATTGAAGAGCAAGCAGCCAGATATTTTTTAACGTGACTAAATAAAATAGCCACAGCGTCATAAATAGCAAATTCATGAAGCTACGGTTAAACTACTTCAGTTCATTATGGCACAGTGGGAGATGCAATAATAATGTGAATGGCAATAACAAAAACATAATGGAATCCCAATATAAGATTTCCCTTGGCTTGTCATAAAATTGTTTTTTTTGCAATATTACGACTCTTTAAGATCTTACTAGAACTTCAAAGGTGTATAATAAAGTGAAGGTTCCATCTCCACCACACACAAGCAAGCAGGTATTAAAGAGGCTCCAAAGTTAATGGTGATTAATGCGTACATCAGCATAATAACAGCAATGCCAGTTTTAAATACATATAGGATTCATTCATATTTCATAGTTTTCCGTTAAAGTCAAAAGTGTTACCTCTCTGCCATTATTACACACAAGATTGGGATTACTATCGCTTGTTTCAATTTTTATCTCGAACACATCATTTTGGGTTGGGTTCCTTCAATGATACGAAAAGTTTTTATTTTTAGTGATTGCAATGTTTATTGTTATGTGCAGGTGCACAAACTTCATTTTGATGGCCCAACCGAAAAGTTATAAGATGGAACACCTAGGGAGAGCACATTGTTACGTGCAGGTGCACAAACTTCATTTTGATGGCCCAACCGAAAAGTTATAAGATGGAACACCTAGGGAGAGCACAGGTGATAATAAAAATTCAATCTTTACAAATGGAATGGTTTTGAAATTTTGCTAACCTGACAAACACCAATAATAATAAAGTCAATCTTATGAGTATGCACGCACAAATATAAGTGTTAAACGTCTCTTGCACTTTACGCAGCTTGTAGTTTGTTTCATGATGGATGACTTTGCCGATATTATCGCAAGAAAGTGTGAAATTAAATGTCAAAGCACATATTTTTGTCAAAGTCCAGAAGAGGGTACGAAAGAACGGATGCCCTTATAGGCAAAATATGTACATGCTATTTGATACCTGTATCCTCAACGAAAATATGCGAGTACTTGATAAAACACAGTTTAGCTTTGTACCCCTTCTCCATTTGTTTATGAGTATGCACGCACAAATATAAGCGTTAAACGTCTCTTGCACTTTACGCAGCTTGTAATTTGTTTCATGATGGATGACTTTGCCGATATTATCGCAAGAAAATGTGAAATCAAATGTCAAAGCAAATATTTTTGTCAGTCAAAGTGCAGAAGAGGGTTCGAAAGAACGGATGCCCTTATAGGCAAAATATGTATATGCTATTTGATACCTGTATCCTCAACGAAAATATACGAGTACTTGATAAAACTCAGTTTAGCTTTGTACCCCTTCTAAATTTAAGTCATTTTTATGTGCTTTTAAAACTGCTGCATGCTGATTTCATTTCCTGTCAAATACCATAATGATTTACATTCAAAAATACGACAAAACAATATCTTAGTCAAAAAAGAAATTTTTAAAAGTTTTTGGACGCGATGAAAAATCATTTTTATCGTTGACTGACGTATAATTAAAAATTTGTCCTTGTTGATAGATAGAGTTTTAAAATTAGAAATATTTTAATATTCGCTGCAAAAATGGCAGAGAGAACGCATGAAGACTATTATGGAAAATGGAAAGAAAAGAAAGTAAACACTTGCCATTTAATAAAGCGTTGCACTTCAATGTTCAGTAGTTCAGTTGCACATCCCAATATCTCGCCAAATTTCCAACTCTAAATAAATACAAAAGCATATGAATAAGACAACGGCTTTCTTTGCCATTTAATAAAGCGTTGCACTTCAGTGTTTAGTTGCACATTTCAATATCTCGCCAAATTTCCAACTCTAAATAAATACAAAAGCATATGAATAAGACAACGGCTTTCTATTAATAATTATAATAATTGATAAAATGATACGGCAACATTAGAGTATCATTGAATCATTTTTTACATTGATGGTTGAAATCCCAGACCAAAAGGTGTACTACTCCCTACATCTTTCTTTAAGAATTTAGGAGAGACCGAACACTGATGTTTTCAAAGAGACCCCGGTGTGCGGGAGTTGACCCAACTTGACCTACCAACCACCTAAAAACGCTATATCACAGTCAGATTTTGAGTGACCTCAAAGAGTCGCCGACCATTTTTTCGTACTTTTCCCAGGATGACTGAAGGGTGGCCTCGCCAGGAGGTCTACCCATCTGAAATTCATTTTCTCTTCTCCGAGAGCTTCTTTTTTACTTTCCTAATATGCTAATACGAGTTTCTGGCAAGTACATTCATATTAATATGGTCAGAACAGCTCCCTATTCCCTACATAGGTAAATACTATGTACCATAACTGGATTTTAGTTTGACATCCCTGCAAAGTAAACACATAATGTTATGTTCATTTTTTTCTAACTGTGCACATTGTACCTTGCCCTCCTCCAACAACTCTGATGCATAATGTTGCGTTAAGAAAGTTACTTAACTAAAGGGAATCGGAATCGATTTTAAAACACATAAAAATTATCTTTTCTTGGCTATTTTACTCAAAGTCTTGGCTCATCTACCTTTTTGTCTGAAAATATTTTCAAAATGACAAAATTATTTTTTGAATTTGATCTGTTTGCATATTTCTTTGC
>JAANSP010000451.1:0-21461 GCA_036850745.1 Homidia socia | reverse complement strand
AAAAGTTTGAGAGAAGGAGATGAAAATGTTGGAAGATTGAGATTGAGAGAGAAGTGAGCTGAAAGCCAAGTCAAGTTGGTTATTATAAGTTATATTATGGCATATATTTTTATTTTGTAGTAGTCAGTCGGGCCAAGTGGTAGCAAGACGGTTTCCTTTGGCAGTCTTCTCGTAGGAGCGCACCAGTAAGAACAGTGGTGGTCGCTTTGCCAGCAATCTCTGTATGTTAGTCTGCTGCTGCTTCTTTTACTACTACTTGTATTGTGCAAACTCGAAAAAAGGAAAATCCCTATTCTCTTTCACTCCAACAAGCCATTTGATAAGTATACACACGAGCGTCAGCACATTATTTACAAATCTCTCTTGAGAAAGTATCGATATAATAGAAACTAGAAATAAACCGTCCTTCCCCGGAAAACATAATCCCCTTGAAACAGTTTTCACAACTGGGTACAAATGTTTGAAACAATTGCTTTGCAATTTTCTGGGTAATTTTACACGATGGGACATGTCGCAATATTTTGGGGAAATCTAAAAATACAATGTTTTCATTGTTTCACGTAAACTCTCTACCCCTCCATCGCTGTACTGCTGCTCCAGCAGTTCTTCTATTTGTTTAAGAAAAACAGTCAAGGAGGCGGGTTTGCAGTTAGCACGTGCGTTTTGGTAGTGACAGCGTGCGTTATGATTGAAACGAAACTTTCTGCTAATAATAAAAGTACAAAGCATATATATATATGGCTATATTGTTTGTTGGTTGAAAGAACCTGAAAGATATCCATCATAATAAAATCAACTCTGTGGTGCTGTTGATTGTTGACCAGCTTTATCAGTAAACAGAATATATAGGCATTCATCTCTTTTTTTGTGGTTGTTCTGATGAATGATCAAGCATTCAGTGGGATGATGAAAGAGAAGCAGAAAAACTATAACCGTTGATTATATGATTAGGATAAACGGGATTGCCTTCGGTAAAAGGTAGCAAGTTATTCGTAAGTATATATTAAAGTAATAATAAGTGTGCATGTATTTCAATTGATAATTGTAGCAAATAATGCAACTATATTTTACGTGTTGACTTTACATTTTTGTGTTTTTTTTTCAGAAAAGAAGCCCCCACAGCTCAAGTTTATTTTAACATTTTTATTGTCAGATATGCTTTGTTGTCCATGCAGTAGCAGTCAAGATAAATGAAAAATGTTTACGTACATTTGAGTGTCAATCAAAAGTCTTTTTTCCAAAACAGTCGCTTTTTTATGTGCTCCACTTTTGTTAAGTGAAGTAATGGTAATCATCCTCATCATCATCAAATAACCACCGTGTGTGCGTTTCAGCAGTAGTGAAGTATCAATAATTTTTTTTTTTCAGAAAAGAAGCCCCCACAGCTCAAGTTTATTTTAACATTTTATTGTCAGATATGCTTTGTTGTCCATGCAGCAGCAGTCAAGATAAATGAAAAATGTTTACGTACATTTGAGTGTCAATCAAAAGTCTTTTTTCCGAAACAGTCGCTTTTTTATGTGCTCCACTTTTTGTTAAGTGAAGTAATGGTAATCATCCTCATCATCATCAAATAACCACCGTGTGTGCGTTTCAGCAGTAGTGAAGTATCAATAATAACAATAATAATGGTAGAGTGATAATAATAAATGCACACGAGACGTGATCATAGCCTTTGTTAAGTTTATTTTACCAAAGAGAAAAGTGTTTCTTTAGGCAGAAAAAACGCAGCAAAATATACTTTTGATCATGTCTGCTATTTATGTGGTGTCGTAGTGGTGGCGATGATGATACGTTACTGTTGTCGTACTTGAGTTTTTGAAGTTTACAGAAGACTTGTTTTATTGCTTCGTTTCCATCAAAGAGAGACAAAGTAAGAAAAGCTACACAATCTCTTTTCCACAAACCATCCATCCTTCTTAGTGTATCAAAGAGACAGAAAGAAAGAGAACGAGAGAAGCGTTGCATTAGAAAAAAGGCAAAAACTCAAGAAGCAACGGTTGAAGCTTCAAACAAACATTACCACAAGCTTCATCATCATCATCATCATCAACAACAACTCCAAATCGTCAAAAGTAGTAGCAGCAGCGTTTTGTGTGCATTTTCTCTTCATGTGCAATCTTCAGCAGTGTCTGTAACTTGCTTACAATACGCCACAATAACCTAGTCGTTACCAATCTATTTCAACCCACGTGAAACCAACTACTCAAATCACTTGCTTCTCTGTTCTTCTCCCGGTTGAGTGTGTAAGTAGTTGAGCGAGAGGAGAAAAAGTGTTTTCCATTTCACGCAGAAATACCGATACAAAGTGATAATCGTACGGAAGACAACGTTGCATCAAACAACCACCGCCGCGCCACCACAACACAGTTTTCTAGATTTTTTCCCCTTCAATCTAATCGACTCGCTTTCTAATCTATATTATTTTTTACATTTTGTAAATTCATGGATCATTCCTTGTTCGTCGTTGAATGAGCTGCTGCTACTTTAACTTTTTCAAATAAATTACTCTTTTAAGCCAACAACAATTTTACAGGAAAAAAGTTCTATTAATTATTTATTTCTTGCACGTCTTCACGCAAAAAACACGATCCTCGTCAATATTAGTTTCTCAGTGATAAGCTCTGCTAAAAGTGCTGCTGGCTGTTGTATTTTCTACAATTTTCATGTCAGTTGACATTGAAACTTGTTCCGTCCTATACTGGCAATAAGCTTCTGAATGAGATGTGGATACCCAATCTTTCACCGTAAGTCCATGTTTATTTTCATCAAGGAATTTGCATGTTTGCCAACAAGGAGCAAGTAGTACAAGTAGCACCAGCAGAGTATTTTATTCCAAGGCTTTTAAACACTGTGTCATACATACATGTGCAAGTATATTTGCACGTCTTTGTTTGCCGTGTCCGAGTCCTCCTCTTAAAACAAACTTCAGGAATATCCTTTTCTCAAATTAGTTTAAAGCTGTGCGAAACCATTCTGTCCCACCATTTGCCAATATACTATTGTTTTGATTTTAATTTTCAATCCTATATTATCACAACATGGATGCTAGACATGAAATTTAAATAGCTCACTTGCTATTGCTGCTGTTGCTTCTCTACTTTTTTAAACTGGCTGATACAGTAGCGCATTATATAGCAACAACCAACTGGCTATATGAGCTGAAGAAAGAAAACTATTTGTGAACACAAGTTAACGATAGAATAACATAAATGCATGCGGAGAGTAAAAAAGATGAGATTTCTATAAGGCGAGATTTGTAAAATGTTGAATGTAGTGTACTAATTACTAGCAAATGACTTTATGTACCTGATAAAACGTATTTTCTCGTTTTTTTATTTTAAAAGTTTTAAAACCATTACAAAAAAATAAAAATGATGTGGTCATTGCAGATCATTTTCAGATCAGATCTAATTTTAATCTTTTAGTTACTATTTGTGTCAACATAATCGTAAATGAGTTCATTATTTCTACTTTGAAAACATATTTTGAAGAAATATTTTAAAAAGTAACTTAAAACTAAGACATAAAACGATTGCTTTAAATTCGAGCCTTGAATTCGATTATAAACATTTTTATGAGCTTAAAATTTGCCCATTTTTTATACATTTACTGGCAATTTTTATTTGTACTTGGAAGAATAAATATGCTATAATGTCATTTCATTGTCCACACTTTTTAAACATTATCACATTATGACATCATCGTCGGCAATTACTTGTGTAAAGGAAGAAAAACTTGAACATTTTAAAATTCAACGACAGCCAAAGCATTGCACAACATGACTTTACAACTCTATAAATCAACAGTAACAATCATAACATGTAATTCCATTTCATGAGCTTAAAGCTTACAGCGACGTGAGAGAACTGACAAACTAATGAAAAAATTGGAAGGGGGTAGAAAGGTCGAGAGTGAATCTGAAATTAACTCAAGCTGAAAACATTATTGGTTACAGCTTCTTCACACCAGACTTGATGTAAGAAGACCTCAAAACTGTAAACATTTTATAGCTAAAAAAAAGAAAAGCATCAATTGCGACTTCTTTGTTGATATTGCGTAAACTCAGAACACTATCCAGTTGACAAATTTTAAACTTAGTTTTATGTCATATGATTCAAAATTCAAATAATTTCAAACTAAAACAGTACAAAATAAGACTATCATTACAAACAGCGCTTTGCAAACATTTTGAAAATAGTTAAGTAATCATATTCTTTGAAATTCGGGCTTTTCATGATTTTCGCTTTAAGACCTGTACCAAACTTTGAAATTATTTTAATGCATTAAAATTATAAGCCTTCAATCTGAAGTAAGCCGTATTAAAAGCATTTATATTCTTTGAAATTCGGGCTTTTCATGATTTTCGTTTTAAGACCTGTACCAAACTTTGAAATTATTTTAATGCATTAAAATTATAAGCCATCAATCTGAAGTAAGCAAGTGGAGTACAGAGTGTGTAGGAACATAACTGACAGAAGAACATTTAAAAATTTCAAGGCATTTCTTTATTTCAAAGCTATGCGTTAAAAATGTAGTTACCTAAATTGGAAATACAAAATACTTATGAAGATTAATGCAGCAGTTTACTCTCCAGTAGTTTTGTGCTTTCCATTTAGAGAATAAATAAATCATAAATTCCAGAATATATATCGCCTCCATTTAATGGTTTCCTACTTTGCTTACTTACCCCCACACCATCCTTATTGACTGTCTGATGTTTCTCACAGCTCTATTTAATATTCTTATACGTAGGTAATATGTATAACGCTCATGTTTTTCATGTCATGTCACTTCCCGAAAGTTAAGCGATTGTAAAATAAAGGGATTTTAATAAGTGAGTGCTTGTGCACCTACAGATGGTGATGATGATAGCTTTAATGATGCTGGTCATATTGGAAAAACTACTTAAGTTGATGCCGCTCTCCCTCTCTCCTTGTATTATTTACAGATGAAAGAAGCAAGCAAAAAAGCGTGTGATGTCTTCAAATTATGCCTTGCCGTTGGAATCACTGCAACATTCTTGTGTGATTTCCCATCAGCACAAGCCGCAAGTGATGGAGAGACTAACGAGGAAAAGGGCTCTGGAACGCATCATAAACTCCTCATTATCATGCTGGACGGGTAAGTTCATAAGTGGAATTGATGATGAAAGGGCTAAAATGCTCATGAATGCTTATGTACTCATAAAAAGGAGAGAAAAAAACTTTTTACTATATGCCATATTACTTGTCATCTTTTCAACTAGTAGTGTTACTTGAGTATAGAGTATTCTCGAGTAAATGTACCAGCACAATATTCTATAATATTATGGACGGGAAAAAGTTGTAAAATACAAGAGAGGTTTTCTAGCAAGTAGCTGGTAAGCATGCAAATTGGATGTGGCATGTGGCAGCACATCGAGTCAAGATTAGATTGTAAAATAAAAAGAAAGAACACGCCTTTCCTTTTATTTGGAAACTGATCTTTTCCCATTCACTATTCATCATCAAAAAGAGACGTTGAGTGTAATGAATACATATTATATGCAGCTTGTCCATATACCATTTTTAAGAAATAAAAGTAACTATAACGTAGATACTAGATTCGATTTCTTTACAGACTCTATCCAGAGAAGAAAAGAAGGCAGAATGATATTATATGCCTTGTATAGGTATTTCTATACATGTCCTGTTTCGTACGCACGCACCATTCATTTTGTGGTAAAAGAACCGTGATGAATGACGAACAAAGCTTTCCACTATTTGTGTGACGCTGTCTTTTAGGCGAACAAAAGCGCTGCTAGTTCCAATGACTGTCATTATGTCACGTACTGCCACGGCTGGGCAAAAGCATTCTTCCAGTTTCATTCAAACTTTTCTCCAAACACAAATCTCACTCATTCAGTTATTTTTCTCACGCTTTAATATGTACATGTTTTTCAATTATTGATAAACAAAAATATTTTTGTTGTCAGTGAGATTTTCTAATTATGGGACAGAGTGAGTAAATCCAAAATATCCGATGGATACACACTAAAGCGAGTTATTAAAAACTGACCATTTTGTAAATGTATAGTTTAATGGGAAATATAAAGCAAAAATATTATGTACAATGCGTCATATCCTTTCTTTTGTTTTGCTACCATAGAACGTTATTGAGTCATGTTTATTTTAAAGAAAAGTTTATACCCAGTACATAAAAAGTTGCTATAAATTGACTCTTTCCTTTCGTCAAAGTTGCTAATAATGAGCAAAAGTAGTAATAATAATTCAGTTAGACACTGAAAGGTCATTGACCAAGACAGAAGAGTGTGTGCGTTCCGACTCCCACAAAGTTTAAACAGGGCGTTTCTCCATTGAACAGGTAAACTAACTTCTGTATTACAGCTTATCAGTATTATGGTGTTTGGTAAAAGCAAAGGTAATGATATGATATGTCAAGAAACATTCATCACGCAAATAAAATAAATTGTTTTGTAAACAGTGTATAATAATAATGTACTTTCAAACTTTGATGGCTGTACCATTGCAATCCAATCACTTGGATCGTAAAAGTACCCCCATGAGTTGAATGACGTGGCGTGCGTGTCAGACTCGATTTGAGAGAAGAAGGAAATGTTTAAAACACAAGAAAAGATTATACGAAAGCATTATTTTTAAGAATTTCCTTTTTCATTCTTATTGGAGAATGTCATAAAACAAACCATAAACATTATTTTATCTTTGGCTTTCATGTTTTTTTCCAGTAGTAGATAAAAATATTTATCTTCCGTGCAGGATTAATGATATTTAACCATGTATATGCATATAAGTTATTTACACACTGGCAATTGCTATCAAAGTGCAAACTAAAGAAATTTTGCAAAAGCAGTAATATTTATCAACAGTTTTAGATTGATTACTTTGCAAAAATAATGCTATCGTTTCCGCAATTCCGCACCACACCTGCTTTGCTAAAAAAAGGAAATCATAAAAAGGTTTTTTTACAATAAATTTTCAGTCGTATTGCATAATATGATGCCATTAAAATATGATGCATGTTTTCGTAGGTTTCGATGGGACTATTATGAAAATCAGAAGGACGAACTGGTCGGCTTCTCTTCATTCCTTCAAGAGGGTGTTCAAGCCGAATGGGTGGAGCCCGTTTTCCCTTTTTTTCTAGGTTTCGATGGGACTATTATGAAAATCAGAAGGACGAACTGGTCGGCTTCTCTTCATTCCTTCAAGAGGGTGTTCAAGCCGAATGGGTGGAGCCCGTTTTCCCTTCCCTTTCTTATCCTTGCTGGACATCGATAAGTACAGGGGTGTACCCCGAGTATCACGGGATTCTTGGCAACTACATGTTCGATCTTCAGCGTGAAGCCGTGTTTGATTTAAACAATCATACCACGACAAGAATGGAGCACTGGTGGCAGGATATTGAGCCGATATGGACCACAGCCACTAGATATAACAGAAAAGCGTTTCTCCGCTACTGGTCGAGATGCGACGTACCGTTCGATCAAATAAAACCACAGAGATGTTCAGGGTACACGGAAGTGAAAGGAGCGAAAGCCATCAGGGATACTTTACGTGTTGCCGTAGACAGTTTGCAAAAAGATTATGATTTAGTTATGGTAAGTAAATTGATGTAAGAAGAATAGATCAACAATAGTTTATCCCTCTCAATGTTTCCTTAAACTATTTTGAAATGATTTTGCAATGTTTTATAATGCACATTATTTCATAGCACTAATGGTTCTTTTATGTTTACCCTTAAATGAACCAGGTATATGGCGAACACATTGATAATATCGGCCACACTTATGGTCCGCTGTCTCCTGAGCTAAAGAAAGCAGTTCTAGATGTAGATAATGTGCTAAGAGACTTTCTCGACCAAATGGTCGACACAGGCCTGGATGAAAAGGTGAGATTCGTTGGGGATAAGTTCAAGCCACCATTGTAAATAGCGGTAGTCATTGTTATAAAATGTCGTTGTCCTGTTTAATTGCATTCATAATGGCATTTTACCTTTTTCTCATGCGTATGTGAATAGGTCAACGTTATAATTACGAGTGATCATGGAATGAAATGGGTGGGAGAGGATTCTGAAGTGACATACTTGTCATTAGATCACTATATAAATGTATCCGATGTGTATAAGGTTCTTGACAGAGGAGCAGTAATAGCAATTACTCCTTATGCAAAGCAAGTAGAACAGGTTTGTATACTGTCTTTATACTCTGTCCTAATTTTTTTTGGCTAATTAACCGAATCGGTGAAACAGTAGCAGTGTGGCATATGATAATACGCAATGTGATCATTACACCATGAAAGGGTAAATGTTATTACCGTCTATTTCGTATGCAGGTGTATAATGGTTTGAAAGGACACGAGGGATTTGACGTATACCGTCGAGAAGAAATACCGGAATACTTTCACTACAAGAACCACAGATTAGTCCAAGACATTTTGGTTGTTGCAAAACCCAATTATTATATTCGTGGGCTTCAAAACTCAAAGCAGATTCCCAGAGATCCTCCGGACGTTACTTATTTGGCAGGAGTTCATGGCTACTCAAATATAACAGAAATGCGTACAATATTTTTTGCTAAAGGACCAGGTAGAGAGGAATTGCGCAAAATTTATTTTACTAAGCTAAAATAGTTATTAAACTTTTGACCTTTTTAAAAAAAATTCTACTTATTTCTAGGTTTCCATTCCCAGAGATCCTCCGGACGTTACTTATTTGGCAGGAGTTCATGGCTACTCAAATATAACAGAAATGCGTACAATATTTTTTGCTAAAGGACCAGGTAGAGTGGAATTGTGCAAAATTTATTTTACTAAGCTAAAATAGTTATTAAACTTTTGACCTTTTTAAAAAATTTCTACTTATTTCTAGGTTTCCAGAAGCGAATTGTTCATCCACCAATCCAAATGGTAGACATGTACCAAATATTTACCCATCTTCTTGACATCCCTTCCAGACCGCATAATGGTTCATGGTCTAGAGTTTCAGGAATGCTAACAAGCAGATCANAAAAAATTTCTACTTATTTCTAGGTTTCCAGAAGCGAATTGTTCATCCACCAATCCAAATGGTAGACATGTACCAAATATTTACCCATCTTCTTGACATCCCTTCCAGACCGCATAATGGTTCATGGTCTAGAGTTTCAGGAATGCTAACAAGCAGATCAGCTTCCGGGGCTGTTTGTGATTTCTGTATAATTATTCTCTCCATTACATTTTCCTTTTTCAACTTTATACACTATCCATTTACAGTGCACATCTAGACGTAATTTATTCATTTTTTCACTGTTTCAGAAATCGATAACTACTTTTTTATTGTTATTACATAATATGAATTGTACTCTTATTTTAATGTCGGCATTAATTAATATTTGCGATGATCATACGGGAACTTATATGAGATTACCTGATTTGTTTAAGATTCTCATCCGGTAAATAATAGTTTTATTTTTTGGCCCCATTAGGCTTTCATTCCAGTAGTTAATGGGGGTTACGATGATAAACATGTTAAGGAGCTATATAAACATAGGTAGAAAGCAGTTACATAATATTCGTTGATGATGGGAGTCGCCCGCCCACAGTTTATTATTATTTTACAAGCAATAACGGGCATACCTAAGTCAAAGGCGTCTACTTCGTGTATACATACTTGCAACACTGTGTTCAGCTATACCAGTTGCAATCTTGGAATTACAACTTAACAATTACTATAAGGAAGCCCATAGTCGTTCGTATTCATAATCATAATTGTATTTTTGTCATTTTCATATTCTCGGTTTTGAATTCTTATTTCTTTGACTATAAATAACCAATTATGAAAATCCCGCCCACAGTTTATTATTATTATACAAGCAATAACGGGCATACCTAAGTCAAAGACGTCTACTTCGTGTATACATACTTGCAACACTGTGTTCAGCTATACCAGTTGCAATCTTGGAATTACAACTTAACAATTAGTCATGATTAAATACAATAGTATTTATTAAATTGGTACAGTGGGTTTTCTAAGATATATCAATGCAAAATATAATTGCCAAATCCTCCAATAATCGGTGACTGTCTTCAACGTTAATAATTATTACTTTTTAAAGAAATAACGTCAAAAACGACCGAATACTTCATTTCCTAAGGCAATAATTAAATTATAAAAAATGTATTACATACAGGTATTCAGACAATAGGATTCGAGTATGCCTTCATTGATCGAAACAACTTTCACAAGTTTTGTCCATAAAAAAGGTTAAGGTTGTACATGTGTGCAAGTTAACTAAAATTAGTAGTCAACATTGAGCACCAAAAGAAGATTACGTGTAGTATTTAAAATACATAAAACTTGTAGTTAATCGGTTTTCATTTTAAACGTTTAAAAAACACATTATTGACACTTGGTTGCATTGTATTGTCTCTTTAAATCATTTGTCCACAATCTACATTGGCTGAAGAGATCGAAAAGTATTGTTACGTGAGTCTCAAGATAAACCGGGAATATACGTGGGGGTTTTTAAGCAAAATTGACAAAAAGACATCTAGGTAACTTTCGATTTAAAAAATTGTCCTGGCCTGGTCTGGAAAGATTGGAAAGCATTAAATGGGTAGTATCAAATATTATGGAGTGTTACATTGTGGCTTCGTTTGGGTATCGTAACAATTTGATTATAATAATATGGGTAAAGGGCGATGACGAATGGTTCTACCGTTGTATAATGTGTTTAAAATATTTACCATAATTAAAATGTAATTCGTAGTATTCATTCAGTAGAATTTCTAAAAGTTAAATATTATCTTGACTAAGAAAGAACTGAACTCTACAACACTACAATAGCGAGACAAAATTATTGGGAATTTCTACGAATTTTTAAACGATGAAGTTTTTGAGTTTAAAACTGGTTGATGGTGTTGATCTAGACGGAAGCGCGTAGAAAGTATCTGGTTACTCCAGTCCAGTTGTGAAAGAAATGTAAAAATTTTGGCAACCATTTTCTGATAAGTAGGCTGTAATGCTGTTGGAACAGAAAGCTGAACAAATGAATCGCCCGCTGGTCGATTGTAGCAATGAACCATGTTTACTTTCTCCGACTAAACTAAAAACATGGCCCTCCGAGGAGTCCAAACTTTGACAGCATACTTTCCATCAGATATGTACACAGATGAGGAATGGATGAACAGTAAAGGATAGAGTATGAAATATTCGAGTTCAAACAAATTTCTTGAAATTAAGTACTTAAAATGTACTAGTAATGTAGCGGGATCCATAATTGATTAAGTTTAGTGATTATACAAGTGAAAAAAGCACAACATTTACAAATATTGAGCAAACTGTAGTTTTCTTATAAAAATTCATATATTCCTATAGAAACATTAGAAAATGCATACAAAGTTGAAGTTGAAAATTGATGCCATGCGCCAATGTCCACGCACATTCACAAATATTTTTAGCTGAAATTGTAAAATACAGTTCTTTTTAAGATGTGATGTACCAAATTGTACTGTTCATAAAAATCAACCCTCCGTCATTTGTCTAGTTAGAGAAAGTGAGGTGGTAATAATTGAAAATAGTAGATAAAAGATACATATATTTGTAAATTGATGTAGCAGTTACATAGTTTGAATTCCTCCATATTATGCAATACATTTATTAAAGAAATATGATACTAGGTTATTCAATATTTAAAATTGAAGATATGTTGAAGATAAAATTGTTGATAACAATAATAAACAAATTGAAACATGCGTCGATTCGGTTAGATTAAAATTATTTTCATACGTCACTCTCCATTTTATCCTTATCATCTTTCCCTTGCGTATTTAAAGTGGCCAAGGATTTCATTTAAATTGTAACTACATTGTTTTAGGGTAAGATGATTGATGTACATTACAATGAAACATTGTTTTTTCAATTCATAAATTTCAATTTTTGTCTCTTTATTTTATTCCGTTACATAACAAAGAAATTATTTTTACGCAATAACAGTTATACAATATTTTATTTTGACGAATTATTTATTGTTCTACTTTATCACTAAATTGTACCAATTGCCTTACTTTTTATAACCGTTTCAGATTTTAGCAATGACCTTGGATGAACGAAGAAAAAAATTGGTTTGCAACTTGCTGTTTGTTCATTGAATTTGAAGTTTTTATTAATGCTATATAACTGTTCAGATTTGGTCTTCTTAGCTAACGTTGCTTTTTCCAATAGAGCTACTTGTTCAAATAAATCAACACAGTAATGAAAGTAGTACAGTAGTACATAGTAATATTTTCATATTGATTTCAGAGTAGTATAGTAGGCATTTCAAACCTGTATGGCGTTTTTTTTCTTCGAATTTGATCAACTGACTGATGGAGAAGATACGAAAGTATTATTTAATACTTGCCAATACTTGCCAACCTCACACCGGGTACAATGCAACCGACCTCCGATCTGTACATTTTTAACAGGTTACACATAAAGTAAAGTAAGTTACTTCCTTAAAAATAATCATTATTGTTACAGAAATGGAAAGATAAAACATGGATTTCTGTTCAGTATATTTAAAATTACTTTTTTTCTGCTATCGTAAATTTTCAAACAATCCATTGAAACAAAGTACAAACACAGTTTACAATACCCACCTTAAGTCAAACCATACTATATAATATACATTTGTCCATGTATCATTATCATTATTTATTACCCTAATCATTTACATGATACAGTTTCTTAGGAATAATACTATGTTTTATACACATACATGCTTATAATTACAATTACAGTAGAAGTATTTGCAGATATTCATTGCGTTTTAACATTTCGTTGTAGTTTATTATGTTCGGATGTACAATATACACATTATTTTTATACCAATAATTACGCCGCTATACTTCATTCATTATTAATATTCATCGCATCAATTCAAAACTCGAACGAAGATTTATCTTAAAAGATAAAATTTAAAACCGTAAATACGTTCCATTGTTTAAACTTTAGTTGACTGAAAATATGTGCAATTTTAACAGACTTAGCATAACTAGAATTATTTTCTACACCTTGAATTTTTAAAACATAAAACTTATTCTTAAAAATCAAATTTTAATTCTAAAATACTTTGCTTCGTGAACCATCTATTTTTTGTAAAAACGCAAAAAAGCCTACAGTTGAAAATAAATTTACTAATTAAAAGATTACAGGTATCGTACGTATTTCGTAGATTAAACCATTTTGATCCAGTTCGCAACAGTGCGAACTTGGAACATAAGCTAAATTATGTAAATCATAATGCTACACTATTACATTTATTTATATGCACAAATGTTTGCTTTGCTGTCAGCATAACCTGCCTTGTAGAATGACAATAAGATGCGAATACCCTAAACCGCCAAAGAATGGTTATTCGTAGAAAATGACTGATTTCGATAGGACTTGTCATTAAAAATTCAAAGATTTAGTTACTTCATAAAAATAAAAATTGTTCGTCATCAGCTTGTAAAAGAACTAAAAACAGATTATACATTTTGAACTTCAAAATGAAGAATAAATGGTTTTAATGGATTTTTATACAGAATACATGTAATCGCACAATTATTTCCGTTTGAACAATTTTTTTAAATTGAATTAACACTTTGCATAGTAATCTACATAGATAGACAGGTATGACGAGGTAACAGGGATATGTACACATCTAAAATCCGAATCATTTTGGAAGATTTGTAAAAGTCAACATTACAATCTTTATTGTCATTATTACATTTTCAACGCTTATTTTGTATAATATACAGGCCTTTTTACAGTTTATTTTACTGGCTATTTAAGGAGTGAATAAAAGTGAAAGAAAATAACTCATTGTCTGAAATTAGTTACGAAATATTACGTTTTGAAAACCAAAACACCAAGAAAGGACACAAGACCTTTGCTGAGGAAGATACAGAGAGATAGCATTTATTAACTGTACATAACTTTTATTTTGAAAGGATTTTTTCTCTAGAAAGTATTTGCAACATTTCACCATAGTAACTGAGCTGTATTTTTATGAGAAAAATCAAAGTAGAAAGTGTCTAAGGAAGAGTGAATCATGACGTTATTATCGTTATACTAGTTATTTATACTTAAAACAATCAGACATTAGTTGTTTGACATTCTCATAATTTTTATTACTATATTACGTGTTTTATTATTATAGGAAAAAAGCAGGAACTGAAGCTCATCATCACCTTCCTCAACTTTGGACATTTTTTACAAAGTTTGAACAATGTCGTACTTCTTTCTCAAATCCATCTTTTGCGTCTTTGGGTCCATTTTCTCCTTCTTCCTTGCAGCCAACATTGCTCGCATCTCTTGAGCAGTCATGTTCAAATCCAACCCATTGTTGGAACTCTTCATCTTGCTGCTGGGCTGTAGCATAGGTGTTGGGGATGGGGAAGCTGAACTACCTGGAGGAGTTGGAGATGGTCCTCCTGAACTCACTTCATCTTCCATGGAGTTCATGTAACCGTTACTACGTTTGCTGCTATCCTTCCTCAACGAGTTGTCTTTACTCTGGAAAAAGAGCAAATCAAACAAATTTTTTAAACAAACTGATTAACAAGGCTTATGTTTTAAAGTTTACAAAGTAATTATAATTTTCAAAGAACATACTATTCAATGGTTACATGTATGAATTCTATCACTAAAGGGGTCATTATTATCCATACATCATACGAACGTTCAAGAAAGGAAATTACATTGAGATGAGAATATACTTTCCTCGTAAGCTCTGCCATCTGTATAATCTTTTGACACAATTTTACAGTACCTATGATTCATGGTGATCATCGCACTTAAATTCCAGGTTTAAGAACAATTATAAATGCAAGTGCCACTTCCAATGTGAAGCTGAAATCCTTTTTGCACTGTACTTGTATGTTTCTTTGTATGGCCATGATTTATTTACAGATGCCGATGACCAAAAATAGCCAAACAAAATAAATACTTCTCCAAGTGTTTTAATGGAGCTATTAAAAAAATTGTTCCATGAATTCGAATCTCGAGAGGTGCCATCTATACGTCAAAATTAAATATGTGAAGCTGAAATCCTTTTTGCACTGTACGTTTCTTTGTATGGCCATGATTTATTTACTGATGACCAAAAATAGCCAAACAAAATAAATACTTCTCCAAGTGTTTTAATGGAGCTATTAAAAAAATTGTTCCATGAATTTGAATCTCGAGTAGTGCCATCTATACGTCAAAATTAAATAAAGCGTACAAGTGCAAAGAAGAATCATATTTTTTCTTCTTAAGCATTTTTGGACCGTCATCAATATACTTCCTGACCGGACAACCCACCCGTCATTTTCAAGTTTTATGAACTTGTACTATTAAACGACCAAAAAATGTGTTTGAAAATACAAAATAAATATTATGTTGTCAGATAAAATATTTCTTTTCATCTTCCTACCCATTTTGCACTTAATTCTTGTTCATATACATTTGAGGTTGCATGGCATGCACTATGCACCTTACTTGCGTCATTCATTATACTCTATCTATGCTTCCACGATTTTCTTGTTAGCCAAACGTTCGCAATTAACTTGCATGTTCGAACAATGATAATGAATAATAATGACTAAATGTTTATATAGTTTATATTTTATGTGGTTGAAGTACTATCTCCATGCATTCCTCCAACGCAATGTATCTTCATATTTTCATGCAACCTGTTTAAGCATTTTTAAAGCTTTATCTCTATTATTACCAGTGTTTAAACAGTTGATATTAACAGCACCAATATTTTTCCAGCTCATACGTACATCACACATTTTTATAACTCCACTTTTATGTCTGTGCTGTTATTGGCAACACGAAAGAAGTCTGTTTGTGAAGGAGAATTTTTTTGATGATTCGATACGTTTTATATACGGAAAGATCTCTACTCTTTTCTGAACTAGTCTGCTGCACTGAAGGATATTTTTTCCATCAATTTTTGACATGCAATGTAAATGTAACAAGGCACAAGTTGAGCCAAAAGTACATAAATATTATAATGGCTGACCATGATACAAGGGGAATGAAACATCCCAACAGTCTCAGAAAAGATAAGCATCACTTTTCGTTATAAATTTTCTTGCATTAACTGGCAACATGCAGCAACCAGCTGAAATCTGCTCTGCGTTGCTGACCTGAATTCGTCTGCTGGATTTTTATTACTCATAGCAACGCGTGCTTTATGATGATTATGATGACTCAATGAAAATTTCTTTATATAAAATAAAATGCTGAAAAGATTTACCATGACTTAAGTAACTACAACGTTGAGGGAGGACTACTACAGTGCAACAATTTTTTCATGGATAGCATTTGTTATTTTTAATATTTTTCTTGTTCACTTTTTCGTCAAGAAACTGCAAAAATGGTCTCTTCTTCTTATTGGTAATAATGTACGGCTACAGCAACAACTCCCGCTTAGTCATATTATTATACATAAAGATGTCGAGATTGTTAGGTAATAACAATGACTGTCTACCTACCTGGGCTACAAAAATAAAATTAATAACATTATCCTTTGAACAAACTTCCTTTATAAAGTTGGCCAGGATAAAATATACACAATAACTAAACTGCGTGCCTGCCTAGAAACGAGCAACGTAGTCATATAGAATAAAGGTTAAAATTGTAAGTGAAGGGAATTTTAATGATGTTGAATGGAGGTGAGCTGTGACGGTACATATTATGCTATCAAAATTAGCTTATAATCTTGATACTAGAATCATAAGCCTGCCTACCATTTACTCATTTTTAAAGGGTGATGTGTTTTCACGATGCTACTGATTATAATGTTGAGTCATTCCAGAGAAATTTATTTACAACATGATAATCGCAAATGGAATGAACAAGTAATGTGTGTGCATAGAGGTACACTACATTGTTATAAAAATCGTTATTCGACTCTGCAGCATTGAACAATTACAATTACTTGCGTAGTTACAAACAAAGTTTCTTTGAGTTTCTATTATCTTTTCTGTAGAGTAGAGCAATCAATTACAGATGAACTGTTTTTCAGTTTAATTAGGCATTCAATTTATGAAACTGGCGCATTGCGATCTCTCCAATCTCCATCCAGTGAAATCAATCAAAGCAAACCTTGTTACACAATAATTTACTTTTATCTTGATCACAAATTCGACTCCCTCTTGTCTTGACGACAGAGGGGTCGGTTAGTTAGTTTGTAGTTAGCGATTTTAACAAAGATTAACTTGTTCAGTTCTTGAAGACTGTATTGTAAGTACGTGCATGCAATGCAAACTGTTGAAGGAAACCCTAAACTACCACTTACATAGTTCTGGTTTGCTTGCACTCATACGCTTTGTTGTTTGTTACGAAAGTACACCGTTGTTAGTCTACTTCTTCTGGGTGGAAGTAACATTCCAATGATGCACAAGGTCTTTTTGGATTTTAATCAAATTTCAGATTTTTGACGCCCATCAGCATGTATTTTTTAATATTTGAAAGCTGTATTGTATGGTGATCTTACCGATAAATCCCACACACATGTTTAGTATTTTAACATGACAAACAATGCAACGATAATTCATTTTGACTGAGCAGAGAGAACGAGGATCCGTGCAATACTTTTCTAATGCTATGTTGTGTTTGTTACAAATATAACAACATTATTATCTTCAACAATATGCACCTGCATCTCTAGCGCAATGAGCCGTGAAAAAAGCACATCATATGCAAACATAGTAAAACGCAAAAAGGTCCACACATACTCCACTTCATTGATAGTAGTCAAGGTCAGTTTGCAGTTAAAAAATAAATCGAAATCGAACAGATAGGACGCAAGTAGCAGAGAAGCATACACTTTTCTATTCTTGTTGTTAGCTTTTTTTTATCGACATACATATTCAGTAAATTTTTTTTTCATAAAAAAATGCACAGCAACGTTCATTAGTTGGAACATTAATTTCCTTGACTTTGAAGTAAAATAAAAACAATTGCGATGTATTTTATTAACTCATCTTGAAACTTTATATCCGATCAGCAGTTTTGGTAATTTTTCTACCTTTTTATAACAGCAATAATGTCTATGGAAAATTACTATAACTGGTAAAGTGTAATGTTGGAATATGCTATTATAAGTTACCACATATAAACATTATTGATTGTATGAAATATTTTGTTTAAAATGAAAATTGTATTTATGTCAGTACTCCATGATAAATGATAATAGGGTTGCCTATACTACTACTTATTACCCAATTTAGGAACACCTGTCTGTACTATATGCCTTACTACATACCTTTTTTTCGATGTAACCATCCTCCTGCTCAGATGCAGGTAAAGATCGCCAGTTGGCTAGCAGAAACGAGTTGAGGCGGTGGATAAGCCTTCTTTTCATGCCAGAAGGTAAGCATACGTAAGCAAGAAACATCACGGCTGCTGTACCATCACTCACCATTCACCACCACACATTTGGAAAGAGTGAAAGATTTGGTCAAGCCAGGCCGGATGCGTCATTTTTTATACTATATATTGTCTTCATTTTCATGTGCCCAATGAATTTTCCTTTCGGTGGTAATTTGGCATTTTTTTATTAAGGAAGTACAATAAAAATCCTCCTGCCCTTTAGAGTTTGCTTTCAGGTAAAAAATAGGTTGGAGAAATGACGGACTATTGTTACAAACAGGAAATAATATATTCCCCTTTAAAAATATGAATTTTGCTGCGGTGTAATTGTATGTTCCACAGCTTACACTGAATTTTTGTTGGTGTTTTAGAACCAGTTGAACGAGAAATTCTGAGTCATTATATCAAGGTAGTTTGAGGGGCATTATGCAGTAGCAATAATCCCGCATCGTTGTAAGAGTTTTGCGGAATGTAATCGAATGCACAATGAAAGTATATCCAAATGATAACATTTACATCTACTCATAATGTAATAATTTGAAATGCCCCGTTTTAAATTGAATGCAGCATTGCAGCAGCGATTATCCAGAAGTCGGCTGCGTGGGAAGTAGGTGAAATATTCAGGGCAATGTAATACGACAATTTGTTCAATGCACACGTTCCATGATGATGATAAGTGACGAGAGTATGCCCAAGCGGAGCTCTCGAGCTTTTATACTTAAAACAGCGATAATAATAATTCTTCCTCATAAATAGTCTTACGATGCATATAAGCCGATAAAAAACATTTTAAAATGAACTCTCCAGACTAATCCAGTTTCCCATAAATCTTGGAGCAGATGATGAAGAAGAAACAGGAAATGAGTAAAACAAGTTAAGTGCTTCATCAATCAGTAGAGAAGCTTTTAATATTTTTTCTCAAAACTTCCCATTAGCCTAACTTTGTATTGAAAGATGCATGGAGTAAATTACTCATGCTTAATGATGCATGCCATAAAGTTTATGAATGTTTACTAAATAAATAAGAATCCAAGAAATCCTTCCAACGACATGGTGTGATTCATAGAGTTAGAAAAGACATATGAGCCGTTCTTCTCATTATTGTTTCAACCTACACTTAAAATCTAAAAAACAATAGTTCTGTGGTATTACTTCTCACATAATTAAATCCTGTCGCAGGTTATCTCAAAACTTAGAAGGGACAAGCAATATCAATACAATAATGTAGTGCGCAGAAGTTAATGCTACTTTTGATTACGTTCTTGATGCACCACCACAAACCAGTCCACACTGTGAAAATCTAAAGCTCAGCCCAATTACGTCATTAACGCTTATATAAAACGCTTATAGCTATGGTAGCTGGTTAAAACGTCATTACTGAATTGGTACGCATCATATCCAAATATTATAAATATATTTCCAATTCCTCCCATTTCCATTCCATTTTTTTCATTAATTGTTATTTAGTAAAAATACTCCCACAAAGCAAAGAGGGATATAATGAACGGGAAATCATCTTGGTGTGTTGCTGATAACAGGCAATAATATTTGGTGTCAGTTTCATGAAAACGAAATATTTGGTACACGCTTCCTATATGCATAACTTTGAATATAAATTGACTTTGACACATTACACTTTCGTAATCTAATCTTCTACTGCTGGATTCTGGTCTCGTCTAGTTACACTGGTACTACATATAACAGTATAATATTTCATTTATGAGATGACAGGTCTGTCCCGAAACTCCAGAATGAAAATGTGCAGTTATGTATGGGAAATGGAAAGGATGATTTTAACATTTTCCAATTCCGTTAGGAATTTATTGGCATTTAGTATTACATGCATAACAATGCGATTAAATCCCCACACATGTGCAATTCACTCATATTGGATATTTAAATTTTTAAAGATAAAATAGCAATAAAAAATCCTAATATTTAGTACTCATACTACACCATCACTTTATTTTATTATTTTCATAATGAATATTGCATCATCTTTATAACACGACTATGGAGACTAGGTAGATTGTTCAGGAACGTGCTATGAAATGAATGTGTCCTCCTCCTATCTATATATTGTAATTATTAGATTGTGGTTCAGTTATCATTATTATCATGTCGAGAATATAAAAATACGTCAGATTGCAAGTGTCAAAATAGATTGATGAGTGTGATGATGGAATGGGTATTGGTTAGACACATCTGCAAAAACTTATTGTACGTCTTGAATAAATCCCAGCTCAAAGTCGGCTTTAGCTTGTCACTACTTTATTCTCTGCATTTAAATTAAATTCATCAAAAATAACAGCCTAGTATTTTAAAATGTTGTGCATAATGTTACGTCCATGCTGATGAATTTTAATTTTTTTCAAACTAACGTAACTCATCTTTCCCACTGACAGGCAGCTCAAGACCTTCTCTAGTCAGACGGAACCGCACGTGGAATTTAATGCAGGGATTTAAATGAAATGCTGCATACAATATTGTATTTTTTGAACTCGAATTTAATTGAGATCTAGTCTGCAGTCAAGTAATACTACTTACAAACTTACAAGAGTCGCGTCACATAGAAAACAATGCAATGATGCTCTGGCTTGACGGTGGTGACGGTACAAGTATGAATGTGCTTGTGTGTGTATGAAATATTTTACAATTCTCCCAGAGAAGTCAGTCACATTTAATAATAATAAATGAATGACAATGCCTCCTACCTGTCACTAAAATGTCCTGAATGAAGATATACTTTATCTTTTGGGGATGAATATATTATTCCACACATTTATATTCCATCATTACCATTCGGTCATGACATCAATAGCGTTCACTTTTCACAACCTGCTCTTGTATACTTTTGCACTATTATGTATGTATTTATAGTTATTTACTACATGCATGGGAAAGACTGCGCAGTTCGTGGACACAACATCATCATCATCATTACAGCGAATGTAAGCAATTCCTTCCTCTCCCATTTTTTTCCATTGCTGCACTGATATGATGAAAATGCTAAATGGATCTATTCGTTCATGCATGTACACTATTTATTTCTAAAATTCTGTTGGCGTTTTCCTACGATATTTTCCTAAACAATC
>JAANSP010000450.1:0-21465 GCA_036850745.1 Homidia socia | reverse complement strand
TGACCATTTTACTTCCTCGGGAAGGTGCTACGGTTCCAACTGTTACCAGTCCAATCACATCTTCAAATAAGGTCAAAGGTCTTCTGTGGATAACTGTCCGTAATTCTGTAATACATCTCAACATGCTTCATCATGCTCGCAAGTATTGTCTCACCTTTTCCTTAGCCCCATCAGCATTAAAAACATGCACAGCATTAGATATGGGAAAGGCTGATAAAAGTTGTCCAAGTCGCTGTTCACCTATATGGTCACCGTTTATTTTTGTCATATTTTTAATGCATTCCGTTAACCACTACTAAAGATAGTGACGTAAAAATAAATATTGTAAAAACATTTATAGAATCTTGATTTATCATACGTGATATTGATATATCGTAAATAAATAAATACAAAAGTGAATAAAAATAAAGCAGGTGTGTATGTTTTTAAGCTCCATTTTGTCCACATAAAAATACCCTCCTGCTATATTAGCGCTGAAGATCTAAAGATGATGCTAATAAGCGGTAGCTTTTACATGCTCGGTGCAAATTTGTTGCAATTTGCAATAATTTCGACAAATTGCAAACTGTTTACTCCATTTGCACTTGTGCATTCGGCGAGATTGGGCACTTCAATAGTAGTCAAGTCGTAAAAAAGAAGAAAGAACGAAATTATTGCATTTTGTATTCGACTTTCCATTACGGTGATGGTGATGAACTTTTACCAATTTTAATGTCAAGTTCACTCTGTGTACTCGCACGTAAGTAAAAATCCACTTGAAGAATACCTACGGTCACGATCTTTCTTGACAGTAAGCCACGACTTTAAATTTTGGTCTTCAAAAATTTTGAAGATATGTGTGTCTAATCAAAATTGGAGGCTTTTACAGACAGTATAAATATAAATAGTATTAAAAACCATGGCAAATATAAAAACTACTACCAACAGTTCCTGTTTAACTTCCCTTAGCAAACTGTGTCTTTCTAAGATCATATTGCCCTACAAATTGATTTTTTATTGGGCATCAAGTATCTTATCCCAAAATGGCCGAAAGGATTAGATTCATTAGTCATTTTACGGAAACCATTTTTCAAATCAGAGTACTTGAACTGAACTTTTGCCCTGTGTTTTGAAAACAAAAGCTACATTAGTGACTTAAATTATTCGAAAGTTATTAAACAGGAGAAAGCGACAAATAATTGTTTACGGTCACCATTACTTCACCTGGTTATCAAAGTGTCATATATGTCAGTAAAGATTTTTATGGTAATAAATTCCTACTGGTTTTTCCCTCAAACGATTCCTTTTACATTTGTGTGTGGTTGTAAGTTTATACATAATGTTAATGTTACAGAAAATATCAGTAAGGGTGAAACAAACAACTAGAAAGTGTAAAATAGATTTTTTGTTAAGAAAATCAGCTTGCTAGAAACGCGATTGAAAAATTGAAAATTAAATTTGAACACACAGTAAAGTTCACGTTAACTAGTGACGTTCAAGTTGTTACAGTTTCAAATGCCTCAAAGTTTTCTGGGTTCTTTTACAACCTTAAAAATCGACCAGCGGCCTTAAATTGCGGACACATACTTTGAAAATGAATTGAAAAAAATATTGCCTTAACCCTGCTGCACATTCTCTTCCTTGATTTCTACCCCGTTGTTCCACTTTTGCTCTCATTCTGCAGTATTTTCTTGGGTATTTGAAAAGGACATTTAAGGTCGCTAGTCGCTACTATTCAAATTGAACCCTTCTGGTTTAAAGAAATAACAAAAAATGTTATCTATTATCTACCCACAAAACACAATAAGTCATTTTCGTTTTATTTCACTCCAACAGCTTTCCTCAAACAAAAATCACCATGGTTTAAGTTTAGGTCTAGTGAACCCTGTGGTGATTTATAATTTATTTCACTCCAACAACTTTCCTCAAACAAAAATCACCATGGTTTAAGTTTAGGTCTAGTGAACCCTGTGGTGATTTATAATCAGCGTAAAATATCATAACAAAATGCATTAAGGATCTAATGATGTTAATTTTTTCCTACTCGTTTTATAACTAAAAACAAAAGAAAGGAATCAAAGAGGAGAATATGTGGTAGGATTTTAATTTAAGAAATATGTTATTTAGTTATTGTATGTTGGGTCATTGTTTCTTATCAAGTCACGGTTATTAGCAAACATTATTAGTATCACAAAGGTTATTCAAACTACGATTTTGCCCTTGCAAACTGTGTTGTTAGTAAAACTTTAATGTTAATAGGTAAAACTTTAAAGTATGTTCCCCTTCAAGAAATGCAGAAGAGTGCCCAGAGTCAAAATGACTCTTTATTGATCGAACCCAGTGGAATTTGCTTTTTACGACTTGACTACTTTTTACGTACCTCAATAACACTCTGATAACCGCGGAGGATTGCTCCTACACTAATTCGAAATGATTTAGCACCTGCATTGAACACACGTCCTCTTGTCTCGCCAGCTTTTATAGCTACTTCACCAGTTGTATTTGCAACAATCGGAAATAAATCTCCAAAGAGACGAGTTCCACCCTAATTGGTATAGTGGCATAAAAGCACATATAACAAATATTATTATCATTCAAGTGGATAATGCGTGGTGACATAACTGACAATGACGAGGCGTTAGGGTAAGTTACAACAAAACATAAATGTAAGTGTGCACAACATAATGTAGTAATAATAGCATGTGGTACAAAAAAGTGGAAAACCTGTTTTGAGTATCAGTGAAAGTTTCAATAAATCACTGAGGAAAATATCTCTTTTTTTCTATGAAATTTTTTTAACTGTCATGATAAAGTATAGTTGTGCAGACAAACTTTTTTGTCTTGGTTAGAAAAAGGCAAGCAAAATAAAAATGCAAACGAAAAGGAAATAGTGCTTTCCAAAAAATGCATAATAATTAGCTAATATAGCAAAACACATCTTTGTAAGTAGTAATGGATAACAACAATACACAACTCTGCACGGGAATTTAAATGTCGATTAGCCGGGAAAAAAAGACTCCATGCTTGTTTTTGTATAAACTGCCGGTGAAATCTGTAAAATAGCAGAAAGCGGTAAAATAATCATAGATACGTGCATATACAAGTATTTTCAAACATGCACGACGACACGCGGAAGCGGAAAACCAAAATGATTTATGATGAGATATAAAAACACATGCAAGAAATAATAATATTTTTAGCACAAAATTTCCATGCAAAAGCGCCTTAAAACATTAAAAATGTCCATGTTGTTTACGTAATAATAATGTGTCTTAACCGATTCAGTTCAAATCTCGTTATTTTGTTGTGTTGAAAATACATTCATCTTTTTTATTACAAACCAAGTCCAGTCGACAAAACTTTTAATAGTTGGTTTCACTCGAGTTTTCCATGTAAGTATTTACGTGTACATGCTCAAACGTAAATTTAAATTAATATTTGGGCATTTTCTGTAAGTCTGTAAAAGTAATGCTTTATTATTATTATTACTATTACCATTTTTTGTTGTTTACGGTTGTATATTTACATGGTTTTTGTCAAATTAACGGTTTCTTAAGTAAACTCAGATACAAAATTAAATCTTGTCAAACTGACTTTTCATGTAAGTAGCTAACAGAACAAAGAAAGTTCTTTGTAATAAAATAGTTACGGTATTTGTAGATACTGTTTTATGTCCCCCTGACTATATTCAGGTAGAACTTACTTGGCCTCTCTGTCATATAATTGAATAAAAAAGTAGCCCTTAATATTACGAAGTTATATTTTTACACAATGTATTAGTTTCTTACAGTTCAAACTAACAAGTCTTTTGTTAAAATATATAAAAACCATTTATGAAATGAATCAATCTAAAAAAAATCTGAAAAAAACATAAGCAAAGCTGATCAATTAGCCAAGGAAATTAAACCGCCTGGCAAATTAATCATCATAAGAAAAATTTAGGTTTGTTTTTTCATCTCATAAATAGTATTTAAAGTAATAGTGTGCTGTTGTCGGGTTCCAAGCAATCCAGTTTCAAAATTCTGTCGGTCGTTGTCATCGCCGTTATTACTATTTTTCTTTGAATCTCGGTCGACCAATTTTCTAATTAAGTGCAAACTTGCTCTTGTCTGTAAGTAAAACTTGTTAGTCAAGTACATTTATCAACACTGTTACAAAACATTATTTGCTTTTGTCATCGTAAGAATTTCTTTTGTGATTATCCTTTTAGCGTAAATGTTCGAATATTAATATCGCTAAATTACTTAATATTTTTGCATGTTTACTGCTATCTGTACTTCCCAAAATATAAAAAATGGTTACCCTAAAACCTATCACCGGAAGTTCTAAAAAACTATAAAAATATAGACTAGGAATCTTTATCATCTTCAACAATGCAATGTCTTCTAAATAATGATTAGTAATTCATCCAAAAACAGAAACTTGGTTAGTATAATAGCTGTGCATAAACTAGTGCTAATTAGTACAAAAAAGTCAAAGTATACAAGCTCTCAAGTTTTAAAAGTTAAAATGGTCAATAAGTCAAAAGAGGTCTGGAAATCTAAAGGCTAACAACCCACCATAATATTTTCTTTTCTAAAATTTTAACCCATCCTATTAATCTTATTATTCTTGTTTTTGTTAATCTTGGTAAAGTTAAAATCATGAAAAATAATGTTTTATTTTTTTAAATATTCAAAAAATTATAATACTTTTTATTATATGATTTTTTGGTTCCGTGCGTAAATGAAAAAAACGTACAACGAGTTATCTCATGTAATATATTTTCTTGTTTGTAACATTAAAATTAAATAGTTTTTTATGACTTCAATTTTTTATAAAAAAAATAACATTTATAAAATATGACCTACACACAAAAACAAACAAAAACACTTATTCTCCTATAATACCCTAATCTAAAATTCTAAAATATGATAATGAACCTTTTTGAGCGGCAGTCAGTCAAATCTCATTCATACTCTACTATCCTGATTCCTGATTACCTAGCATTCACATTTCTCGAATAAAATAAATCCTATCGTAATCAATACTATGTCAAGTTAATTCCTGTTTAAGAGTCATTTTTAGCCAGTAAAGCGACACACAGTCAGTAACAATGAGTTGTGTACCAATTACATAGTTGAGAACTTTGATGTTTATCTTTAAAATTTGTCAATTTAGTCTTCTAACAAATTGTTTGACCGTCTTATTTTTGT
Source organism: Homidia socia (assembly GCA_036850745.1). NCBI lineage: Eukaryota > Metazoa > Arthropoda > Collembola > Entomobryomorpha > Entomobryidae > Homidia > Homidia socia. The sequence continues at coordinate 16,291 of JAANSP010000450.1, read as the reverse complement.
ACATGAAAACTGTACAAACTTTGTTCTATCGACAAACGTCTGCAATAAAATTACTAATAATTAATAAAAAAAACATAAAATTACTCTAATTATTATACACACACATGCACAAAAAATTACAAACATTGCTTTATATAGAAATTAGGTAGAGCTATAAAAAGTAGATTAACGAACAACATTGTCGACAACAGCGTGTGTATTTACTAATAAAGCAGTTTAAAGAATTCAAAATTTTTTCTTCATATGTCGTTCCACAGCGTTACACAGTGATGGTAGCAGTAGTAATTTCACGGTTACGTTACGTTTGTTTTTGTTTTTGGTGGAGACTAATAAGTGCTTTACATTTTTGCACAGTGTCATATTAAGTAAGTTGGTAAGGTAATAATAATGTAAAACAAGTGGTAGCAGTAGTATAATAATACAGATTCAATATTTTTAACAAAAGTCCAAGGTAGTAGTAAAAGTAACAGTAAAGTACATGTACATGATTATTGCATCATAACCCAAATCCTACCGTCAACAGAGACATTTGCAACAAAATCCACCATCTTCATTACCCTTCCGAATCTCGCAGTTTTTTTTACCTTACTTGGAGAAATATAAATTAAATTGGGATTGATTTTTTAAATCTAATTCTCAATCCATTTTTCATTTAAGCTTGTACAAATTTGCAAGTCGTCGTCGCCGTCGTCAATTGTTAAAAACTTAAGTCTGCTTTGAGCTTAATGGCCAAGCTGTTTTATTTGGTTCTGCTATTTTTTCCATGAGAAATTTTTATGAATAGCGTAAAATGCATACTTTTTCATCCGTCGTATCAAAATCTTGTCAAATGGTTCTGATTTTAAAGAAAATATTCGTACAGTCCTATTCAAGTTTTTTGTCATTTTTTCATCTGTTTAGTTTCACGTTATTGCATTCTGTTGATTTTTTAGTCGCAGTTTATGTTGTATGTGAGTTTTTTTCGTACTTTTTGATCAAGAATATAAAGCGTTTTTTCTGAAGTTAATAACGGTAATTCTACTACTGATGATGGCGATAATAATAATGAAAAAATAATAATGATATTAATAACAATATATTGCAGTCGGACAACCTCAATATTTTTTTCTATATTGCGTAATATGGGGACATTGCTCATTATTGTGGCGGCAATGATTATTATGTCTTTATATGCCGTAGCATTGCAATTTGGCGTAGGGTTTTTGCTTGTGATCAAATCATTTTATGTATGTTTGTTGGATTTTTTTGTGTGTAAATATGTAAGTGTATTTGTAAGAGTCCTTAAATCTTGAATATATGTGTGCAATAGAATACCTATAACAAATTATGTGTACTTTGTCGTAGGTACGTGAAAATGTTTTACTGTTTCTGTGCTTCGGAAAATTATATCGTCTCTTTCATTATTTGCCATGCCACGAAAGTTATTCATTATAATTATTACACTGTACAATTAAGCGTCTACGATAAGTTTGTGGCAGCAAACGGGAGACGGATGGTGATGACGACGATCATTTTGACGACGACGACGTGTAAAAATGTAATTTGTGTGTAGTGTAATTACTTAAATGTTGAATATGTATTTACTTGTTTGTGTTTTTTCTACTATCATCCACTCGAGTGGATTTATGTAGGTGTGGAGTTCAAGGTTGTGAAGGTGATGGTGTTTTGGTGGTGGTAGCGGAGAGCTCGTTTGTGTTGTATTGTATTCAAATAAGAATCATGTCAACTAAATTGAAAAGGTATAACTTTTTTTGAACTTGCACAAAAATTGCACAGAAATTTATAATCCAGCTAGGTGTTAACGGGGATATATTGATAGCGCTACTCCGTTTGCTTTTTTGTTACAATTGCCTTTGTCGTTACAAAATATTATCAACAGTCTACAAAACGGCAATGATTACATTTGTTAGTAAATTAAAAAATGTAACTATTGTAAGTTTTTATCTATTTCTTTTTTCTTAAATCAGTCAACTCTGCCAACTACTTTTTTATTATTATTATTAGGTATCATTATTATTATTGATTTTACTGCTGTATGTCAACAACTATCTATACAATCAAAATTAAATCTACTTTTCGTATGTAATTATTTATATTAATAGTTACAGCGCGCATTTTTCTTTTTTCGCCTTCTCTTCGAAAAAGTCTACGGAAAAAGTTTAATCCTAATTATATTATTTATTACTAATATTTATAGTTACTAATTGTTGTTAGAATTACACCTCTGATAAAAGCTTCATTGAAGTATGTATAGATTGATTTATTTAAAATGTTTAATGTACAAAGTGTTTTTGTTATCGATTAAATTGTGTTTTCATGTGAGAAGGAAAAATGTATTTTGTGTTGATGTTGTTGATGTGGATGAAAATGCCGATGATGTTGATGAGAGGTTGACATTGATGAAGATGATGATAAGTCGATGAACGTCCCCATAATGTACTCACGTTTATATGATATTATTTTATATGGTATATATTTGTTCATTTTTATGAAGTAACCTAGGCATAACCACCCTTTGGTGGCCCATAACTACCCGAGCTACCAGCATTTAAAGAATTGGCATGGTTGGCAGCAAGGTTCCCGATAGAATTGGCCACAGCGGCTCCTACCTGGGTTACAGCTCCGAAGATTCTGGCCTTGGCAGCGAGCACATCTCCAGCCGTTCTCGTTACACTGGCAAGTACTGGTGGGGCGGATTGGACAACGGCACCAACAACTTGACCCTTGGCATTAAGAAGACTCAACAGAGTGGACACGGTTCCCTACACGTAGCAATAAACCCCAATACAATATAAAAACGTGAACATTGTGTAATTTGTCGCACAGCTAGATGCCACCACTCAATTTTCTACTTATTTTTTCTACCTAATTTTCTATCTTAGTTACTCATTCAAATTATTCGACAGACTCAAGTAATATTTACCTACATCTAAGGCCTGAGAGGTGGGAAATACTAATATAAATATCAATGTGCAAAGACACTAAAAATAGTTTGTTTCTAGGCGATCAAATAGCTTCCTTTTCAAAGTGTTCTGCTGTGTACTAAACATGTTCTTTCATTCGTACTATGACACTATTTATTTTGCAGTTTATCCATAGATTTTATTAGACTGCACTTTTTTTAAAGATTTAAATCATCAGACAAAGTATTTTTAAATACCTACTCTGTGTGCCTCGTTACATCAAAATGCACTTTTAATTCACGGTGGCGCATCTCGTAATAAATTACTCAAAATTTCAAAAACCTATCTAGTCATTTGCAACTACGTTTTTCACAGTTCATTGTTTGCCTCTTTTTGAGCCGATCAATTGATCTACGAACGTGAGCAAGTACAATGAAATGCACCTGCCTTTTAAATATCCAAATAGTAACAATTTCATTTCCATTACGTTCTTATTGTTATTTCTATTGATATTCCTATTTTGTTTGTGATGATGGTGGTGGTGGGTTACGAATGTTGCGACACATGAAACCTGTATACAGATATTGTGATGCATAATGCATCCCCTCATCTCATAATCTCATCACATCATCATTACCAGGTAGCACTACTGCATTATTGCTGCAACAATAACAAGTCAAGCTAGTCTTCCTTTCCACCAACAAACAGCAGCATTGCTTGCACTTTGTTCATTTTTTCGTTACTCTAAACTCTAAGGTACCCAATAAGTACCTCTCTTTGGTCATCTCCTCATCATCAATACGATTAATGTGGATGACTTGACTGTTCTGTAATATGAGTTGAGTGTGTGGACTTGTGGAGGTGGTAAAACTTGTACATATGTAACTATGAAATAATTGTTGTGATGTTTAACGCCAACATCAGCACTTACTGTATATAATATATTGTAATATCGTGTAAAAGTGAGAAATTTAACGTAGTCTGAGCTTTTCCCCTTCATCCATCATATCTTTTGTAGCGGTGCACACAATGCGTGCCAAACAACATATTTGGTTATGTTGTATTGTATAATATCATTTTTGTGAGCTTTGCTCATTTGTTTTGTTACGTAACTTAATAAAAAGTACAGCAAAAAGAATTTACAAATGTACCAATAACAAAGTGAGATAAACCGTAATCGCACTCATTGTGAATTCATAATCATTATTAATTGACCATTAATTTTTGAGCATTTGGTCATTTAGTTCAGCTCAGGAAAAATCTTTCAAAATTAAACTTAAAAAGACATCATCTCAACTCAAGTCAGTCCAAAGAATTGTGTCTTATTGAGACTTATTGTCGTATTTAAAAGATTTACAAAGAATGACCCAAAATGTATTCAGTGTACAATAAGGAAAGGAGCCCATTTGTAATGTTGCATTAATAATGCAAGTAAAAGATAACATTTGATAAGATGAGATGTTAATTTCCTCCTCCCCCAACTAAGATTTCATGCTGCTGTACATGTATGATGCGGTACGGATTTACTAATACTACTTACCTGAAGGATGTTGGCAGCTACTCCAACAAGACTGTTGAGCAACTGAGTACCAAAGTTGACGGTGTTAGCGGCAGCTTGGGAGAAGACGTTGATAAAGTTGTTGGGAGTTTCAGAGACGGAGTTGGGTCCCTACGGAATTGAAAAATTTATAAAAAATAATAAGCCACTAAATAAATAAATTGAAAAAAAAAGTTTCGCATGCAACGTGCAAAGTTAAAAAGGTGATAAAATGAAGGTGAGTGAATGTCGTCATCTCCACAAATCATTTTCAAACTGCAATCACTGAGAGATAACCTTTAAAAGATGTGAAATTTTCACTGAGAAACTTCTTTTTTTGTGGTTTTCATATTTTCTGTGTGGTTATTTTTCATTTTTGAAAATGTGAACTTTGCATGCATGCGTTGCACATCTTCTCGTGTAGGTTTATCTGCAGGGGTACATGCATATTATGATGATGAGACACAAAAAAATGCATGCAGCCAAAAGGTTAGAAGAATATCTCTCATAAAAATTACAAATTTGGAAACTGAAAGGAAATTTCACAGCTTTCTTGTTAGTAAAAAAAATTCGATAGTATTGTTCATTTTATAGTACATAGGAATTATTATTATTATTATTTTCGATATTATTAGTTGTTTATTGTTTTGCTTGCTTTTAGTGGGTTGGGTAATCTCGTTAAGAGTGAGAAAAATATTAATAAATGTACTGGTACAGTGATTGTCAAGTCAAATTTGAAAAGAAAATCGTGATTCATGGCAACAAAACGATGTGGATGAGTGGACATTTTCTTGTTGCAGTTATTCTATTATTCTTGTTAGTATTTTAATATTTTCAAGGGATAATGTTATTAGTGGTATATTGGATTGAGAGTGCAGTGACTTGGATGTTGTTGTTCTTGTTGTATTGTAATGGCTTCTTACATAGGAAGATGAAGGGTATCCACTGTATCCACCAGACGATGAGCCGCGCTCATTCCTTTGAACAGCCTCGTTTGTGGAAGAAGCGTCAGCCTGAAGTGAACTTGGCACGGAGCCAGTCAGTCCTTTGAGCAAGCTGGTCTTGGTCTCAACCAAGGTCTTCGTCCCTTGGGTCAATGTATTGGCAACACCCTGTATGTGTCAAATAGTCAAATATTAGTAAGCTGAAAAAATGTACAATTTGGTTTCCCACAGGAAGGAAAACAGATAAAGATAGAGAGAGAGAGAAAAACAAAGAATGATTTAATATTAGAGAGAGAATCAATAAAAGAAAATAAAAAAAGATATTTATAATTTGTGGGATATTATAGTAGATAGAGTATATAACATGTTGATAATTTTGTACAACTAAAAAAAACTACACATGTATATATAATATTTATACAACAATTTTATGGAAAAGATGTAAACCGATTTCATAAATAGATACACAAAACAGTAAAGTAGCTAAAATAAATAATAAATAGAGTAAAAAATCAATGCATATTACACTAAAAAAGATGAAAATGTGACCGATCCGATGCTAACGCATGCCACATAAGACATTAGCGTCACATGCACTCATCGGAAAGGAAATGCAGAATAATGACAGCGTTTTTTTCTATAGTGACAAGGATATGCACAAAAGTGAGATTTTGGTGAAGGGTGAAAAATTGGTTGACAATGAAATGTTACACCAATTTCATAGTAATATGACAGAAGGATGGCGGTGGTGCTCAGTAATGAAATAGGTAGTAAACTATACCACCGCACCACCGTAACCGTAAAAAATTTACAGAAATATTACACTAGAGCAACAAAGTGTAGCAAAGTACCTAATTCATCGTCTAGCAAAATACTATGAACAGTCGGAGAGAGATGTACTTTTGATGTCAACAACTACTCAGAGTGCACGTACGTGCGCACGTTTAAATACTTGGCTTAAAAAAGGCAGATGCAAATTAATTACACAAAAATGTGGTACACATTATTAAAAGAAATTAATATGGTACATGGTCAACGCAATGGACGAGGTGGACAAACAACAGGCAAGAAAAAATAATTGTAACAAAACTGTCGACACAATTAATGTACACGATGATTGGTCAACCTACTAAAAGTACTACTGGCTTACAACAGGGTCGATGATTTAAAAATAAACAAACAGTACAAATTCTATACAACATATTATATCAAGTGTCGATTCTCTCGTCTGGAAGGAATATATACGTTTTTACATTAGTGAAAAAAAATACTGTGCAAATTGCAAATAAATAGTAGAAATGTCTACTTTCTAAATCAAAATTATCAACTTTGCTTTTAATGAAATTGGAATCATTTACGTTTTTCGCCGTTGGATCGTTAGTCTTGGCCGCTTCAGACGCTGCTAGCGAACTAAATTTCCTAAGTAACTGGAGGTTCTGGATACAATATGTAATAATAATTATATTTAAGAAAATTTTGGCGAATTTCATCGTAAATTTGTAAAGAGTAGTAGTAGCAGTAGTGGTAAAAAGTAGTAAAAGTAGACAAGTAGAAATATTTGACGTGTAAAATGACTTGTGTAGGAAAAACGTCAGAGAAAGGTTTTCTTGTGAGTGAAAAAACACGATAAGAAGAATAGCAAGAGAAGAAAATATAATTGAAACATAATTGATATATTCAAATAAAATGTTTTTTCAATGCTCTTTGATAGTAGTATTGTGGACAGATACAATATGTATCTTTTATAAACATTCAATGGTTTATCACGCTCGGTCGTCCGTTTCATGATTGTTTCCAAAACTATAATCCGTCGTCGTTTGTCCATTGTTGTTGTTCTTGTTGTTGTATGTGTTTTTGTGTCCGCACTCCGTTTAACAGTTCATGTTCATCTAAATCTAAATCTTAGACTGCGGGTAAAATTAATAAAACCGTTTGTCTCTTTCACTTCCATTCAGTCGTCAAGCCACACTCTTTCATGACTTATTATTATGTCACATGCTACATATATGCATAGGCAATAGCTATAAAAAGTAACAATAAATTACAGAAATAAATATCTTTGGTGCAAAAAAATTGCAAGCTCTTTTCACTCACTCGCTCTGCTCTTGTGTGCATTAAATAAATTAAGTCTAGAAAGAAGAGACTCAAAGAACATCTCTACGAGCCTACAGCATTTTCTGCGTGATATATTATATTACCGCGCTTACATTTTGCGTTGCGTGTTGCATGTTGTGTCGAAAATGAATAAAAGTTGTGCATGCATTAAATAAATAAAATAAATAAAACAATCTATGTAAATATGTATGTATTCTGACTAAACTAATTTAACATGCTAGAAAATATTTGTTCGCCTATTTTTTACTTTGCTTAAATTGCTACAGATATACAGAAAGGGAAATGAACAAACAGACTACTATGTGCATATCGTGCAAAGTGCGCTTAAGCCAGCGTTAAGTAGAAAAAATATAAAAACGGAATGGAAGAGGTGAGCGTGAGAATTTCGTTAAACTCTACGTCAGCAAATATTTTTTTAAACATGATAGTAGGCCTTCCAATTTGTTTTTGTTATAATTTTTTTCTAAGTGAAGGTCCTTTTTTCTTCCTATACAAAGATGGCTGCTAAAAATAATGTAAAAATGTATATATGAAGTGTCGTCAGTTTTCTACTGATAAAGTTTATGAGCTAAATTAAAACTGGCATGAAATGTATCAATGATGACGAAATACAATATGACGACTATCAAGGTGTATACTGTCAGGTTCAAGTTAATGTTTCATTTTTGTAAAGTTAATGGTTTAAAAAGGAAAAAAGCGTATTATTTTTGAAAAAAAGTATTTTAAATTCTGCATAGCTACTTTTTAAAAACACAGCTTGTTTGAACAAGCTTTTTCTTGTTGTTCGTTTTTGTTTGTAGTGCTCACATTTGCAATACGAATAGCTTTTCTAGCGCCAGTCTCAGCGGCTTCCGCTGCCGTTTCTGCCACACCCGTGACGATACGTGCACCAGTGCCCAGAGCCTGCTCTGCTGCAACACTGGATCCTTCCAAAATTTGGATTGCGGAATTGCCCAAATTTTTGAACCCAGATCCCAACGTCTTGGAAACGTCCTTTTTGTTTTAAACAATTATTTCCAGTGTAGTGAAAGAGAGATACAACACAAAAGACTACATTATTTTACTCGCACAAACAAAGGACGCAAAGAATTTTACTTATAAAGCAAGCTTTTCTTGTATTAAAAAAAGAAAGTGTAATGTTTTTAAAATCTGTCGAATGTCAGACGGAGTACTTTTATCGGTTCAATAAATAAATAAATAAATAAATAAATAAATAAATAAAAGCTGTAAGACTACTCTACGATAAAAATATAAATTAAATAAACAAATAAATAGTCTTATCCACATAGTTCTACTCAGACAAAAGCTTTATGTATCTTTTGTTGGGTCCGTGAATGCCTCACATGAAGGTGATGTTCAAAGAGAGAGTAGAATCCTGTAAAATTATAAATCTCGTCTCTTTTCTTGCTGCTTTTAAAAAATAATGAATTGTTCCTTTCATTAGTACAATGTTAGTAATGGTTTTAGACAAGTGGAATTAAATTAAATGGCATGTTAGTTTGCAATGTGTTAGTTGGCCAAAAAATGTGTATAGGTAAGTTTTCATAGGTATAGTGTGAATGCAATCTTTAATGATAAGAAAAAAATCAAAATTATCTTTTCTTGTTTTCCCTTTCAGGTTTCCTAAAAACTAGATGCTAACAGAGGGTTGTAGTAACTTGGCATTTTTTGAATGATCCCATGAAGAAAAAACCCCTTTTTAAACCCAAAAAAGTGAGCTTTCATGTTGTACTACATACTAAACTAGCTACAGTAATATTTTGATCGTTTTCCGTTAACGCTGACGAAATGTTGTGTAGATATCTGCAACGTGGTGTTATTATTGTGACTACATGTAATGCCGAGAGTTGAATAGAATTCTAGCATATCTATGTAAGCACACCTAAACAAGAAGAACGAAGGTAAAACCTATGTGAATCAGTTTATGTAACTTCCCAAGGTTCAAGATCAACCCGGCATATTAATGTTATTACTTACTATTCGTACATTATTACACCACTTGCACTTTTCATATGGTAAAATAAAATAGAGCAACAAATGATTGACTAGGTTAGTAGGGATGCAACAGGGGATATTGGAAAACGACTTTTGCTCTGCAAACATTGCTAACGTTTTATACATTTTTTTCATATAAAGTGAAGAGATAGCAGAAAATGATTGAGAGGCTATGATGACGATGATGATGAGCCAGTGAGAAAAAGAGGTACTTCTTCTCTTTAAAAAACAAAAAAAAAATATCTTTTTTAGACAGCACACCACTCTTGCGTTTACCAACCATCCTTACAACTTTTAATCTGAAAATGTACGAGAGGCTTCGATGATGATGATGATGAGCCAGTGAGAAAAAGAGGTACTTCTTCTCTTAAAAAACAAAAAAAAATATCTTTTTTAGACAGCACACCACTCTTGCTCCTACAAACCATCCTTACAACTTTTAATCAAGGTGGATGACCTTGCCAGCAAAATATCGAAAAGAGAAGAGCTACTGAACCACATACATGTATTTTATACTTGCTCTTGTTAACTAGCATCATTATTATATAAACTGCTAAAATAACAACCCTATTCAGTAATGATCATCATAAATATCAAATTGTGTGAAATCCTATGATAAAAAAAAATATCTTTTTTAGACAGCACACCACTCTTGCTCCTACAACCATCCTTACAACTTTTAATCAAGGTGGATGACCTTGCCAGCAAAATATCGAAAAGAGAAGAGCTACTGAACCACATACACGTATTTTATACTTGTTCTTGTTAACTAGCATCATTATTATATAAACTGCTAAAATAACAACCCTATTCAGTAATGATCATCATAAATATCAAATTGTGTGAAATCCTATGAGAGTGGTACATAGACTTCTATGATATATATCTTTGTGTTACCCCTGGCTGGTTATTTGTTGTTACATAAGTATCGAAATCCCTCTACTTGTGTGTCTTTATTCTATCATTCATTCAGCAAAAACAGGTGAGCATGTAAAAACTGTGAATTTTACTGTCTTTCTTGTAATGAGTTGTGTAGATTGGAGCATCTATAATTGGCTGTTGCCCATTACATGCGTTTTAAAACTGGAGCAGAAAATGACTAGGTTCTCTTTCGGGTTTCATGAACTTTATCACAGATAACAATCAAGTTATAACCGGCTGTAATTTCACTGGGAATATTAAATGCTTCCTGATGATATTTTATTTTACTATCTGTTCGCATGTTGGTATTTTACGTAAGATAATAATTCACAGCGGTGCAACTAAAGGGGCGACGTTTGTAGTAAAGAATATGGTAAACTTCTCAAATTACTAACAATTTGTAAAATTCCATGTAGCTACTTTTTACAACGGTCTAGTTTTAGTTTTCCACGTCATAAAATAATTCACCTATTCATTACTGTACTTAATACCCATGCGGGATGTCTGCGCAAACCACGATTGGAGTTTCATACAGTTTTCCTATGAACTAAGTGGGGCAATGGAAAATGTTACTCAAACAATATAGGAAGAGTTGAACGTACAAGTGATTAAATCCACTAATTGCACACTCTTGAATACCTGCTTGTGATATCATTATCCTATATAGCAATATTTCCCGGTCCAAAGGGTATTTATTTAATGTTGGTGCACTTTAGTAAATAATTTGAAGCGATATAGTAAGCAAAAAAGCAAGAAAGCAATTCAGGGAAAAATATCATTCTAATAAATTAATCAGTTTCAAAATCCCATCATTCCGAATGTATTCTCCCCTCACAAGCGTAAATATCATAGGTATTATTATTTTTTGTTGTTGTTTTCGAAGAGTCAAAGAGCAGAGACGTCACACAGTCAATCACGAGACATACGAAAAATGAACATTGATTAATAACATTTCAGACAAATTATAATCATCATCATTATGATTTTATTATTATTTGTTGTTGTTTTCGAAGAGTCAGAGAGCAGAGACGTCACACAGTCAATCACGAGACATACGAAAAATGAACATTGATTAATAACATTTCAGACAAATTATAATCATCATCATTATGATTAATTTTTTTCAAAGGATATTTTATCAATAGAAAAGGAAAAGAATTGAAGAGCTTTCGGAGTATTTAGGGAAGAATAGAAGGGTAAAATCAGACAGGAAAAGAAAATGATAACAATATATCATAATGATTGAAAAATAGGATTAAGCTCAAAATGAATATTTTTTTCTTAAAAAACATAATTAGAATATTTTGTTAAAAAATATAAATAATAAAGTCAAACTCATCGTCTCGTTGGTTATAATTTTCTCATCGTCACAGACTCAATCATGTCGCTTGTTCGTCCATGTATTTGTTAAGTATTCATATTTTTGTCATAGCGTTTTCGTTGATTTTTGTTTTGTTTATTTTGTTTCAGTATTGTTTTTGTTTTGTATTAAGTGACCACCTCGAGCGCCTTTGAAATTCTTTCCAGTGGAGGTTCCTCTGAAGCAGTGGACGTATCAATGCTCCTCACCGTTTTCACACGGCTCTCTGACACGTCCGCATCCTCGAATACCTTTTCATAAAGTAAGTAATTGTTGCAAGTAAGTTCCGTATCATTAAAACATTATTATTTAAAAAAATAAATGTCATTGTTCAGTCCAAAATGATATATTTCCTTAAAATATACATGATTAGTCCAATTTCAGTCAGTTTCTTCACTGTTTAAATCTATTCAGTTTTACAGATTCAGTTTTTATTTCTTGTCTTATTACAAAGGTCACATGATACTGCAAGCATAATATTTTTTATTATTATATGCTTCTGGTTTTGTACGTGCAATACTTGTAGCAATTAGCAAGTCCACGTGAATTTTTGTGTGCGAAAACTGATAAAAAAATTCAAGTGCAAAATATATTATGCTAAACCTTTGCTGTTCAATTAATAACATATACTCCAATACCGATCGAAATCTCGTCAGTAAAACAATCGTATTAGGTAACTGTAACATTGGTCTTTGTAAAGTATTTAGGTATATAAACGTCAGACGTCCTGAATTATTATTTTTTCTCATCGGTGTGTAGTAACCATTGAAATGCATATTTATTTCCCGATGAATTTCCTCAATGGAAACAAAGGCATGAGAGGAAGTGATGGCAAATGGCGAACAAATCTCCAATGCAAATGGTAAAGTCCCTACTTGATGATAATAATTTTAACGATAATGCACTTGTGAACCAAGAGAAGGTCAACTGGATGCTACTATCGGACACGCGGTTTCCGCAAACAAGGAACAAAATGCAGTTGGTGCTAGCAAATAGGATATCTGATTTTGTGATATTTTTTAAACGTCAATTTTACTGGAGAAGCCTTCAAAATTGATTTCAATAATGATGAATCCATTACTGAAGACGATGACCTTTCCTTTTCTCGAAACCATGTAACCTTTTTTTTGGTACATCGTTTTGCACTATTACTGGGCAGTATTTCATGTTTGTCTTTTACTATACTGCTCACGTGAATGAGTAAATAAACAACTTGCATAATCCCACATCTTCGTCATCATCATCGGAATATGAAGGAGAATCGTGTTGCAAAAGCCGTCGTTGTTATTTTGGGTTAAATAATAATATGTAGTAGTATAGTAACACAACAACAACAATAATATGCAATGTCACTAGGTCAATATTCGACAAACGTATTACCATCCGTCAACAACAACAGCGTTAACTTGTGAATTGTGTACATGTATTTGCACACATAAATGTTATCTCCAAAAAAATAATATGAATGAATGCAATGAAAAAGTTTGTTCAAGCTTGACATTACCAATTACTACCTGAACCAAACAAAAGGAGATGTTTATATTATTATTAGCCAAGTTCGTTGGCTACAAATGGATGGATGTTTGCGTTGCGTTCGTTGCAATAGTCTATGATAATATATTGCACGATACACATGGTATTTTATTAATAGCAAAAGTGGCCGACCAAAGATGTTGATGGTGACGTTGACGACTTTTGCGTATAGAGCGTATGGAAAATGCATGCAAAGTACATGCAAAATTAGTACAATTATCAATTCTCTGTGTAGCAGCAACGAATAACAATGACGAATAACGAAACAGGATTTGTGGTATGATTCATCAAGAAAGATTCTGATGACGATGAAGTAATAATTTATTACATTGCAATGATGAGTAAAATTGATAGACGTTTACAAAAGATGCACTGCTGCAAACATGTTATCCCAGGAAGGAGTACCAACAAAATACGTTATATAATGTTATCGTAATAGTTGTAAAATTATGATGATATGCGCGCACACATACACAATATTTCTTTTTGTCCCATTTAGTCTACGTTTCTTACTGGCTATTTTGCCAATATGTAATGCAATAGGTAATAATAATAGTGCTATTAGTAAACACGAATACTCTATGAGCTGTTTTTTGAGGAAATAGGTCGTTCGTTTTTTGCCTGTAGGATGAAGGGTAGAGTAGGGAGTAATAATAATAGCGAAGTTCAGTGGACCTTTTTGGTGTATAAAAATATACAGAGTATTTCCTGGTATCCCTGCATTTATTCTTGCCAAATGATTACGTAACAACGTCAGCAAAGCACCCAAAGAGGCACGTTCAAATTCAAGTTGCCTACTTTCATTATATTGTACTTTGCCTAGTATTGCATTATAGTAGTAACATTACACACATATATTGCGCGAATCCCTCAAGTTCATATATTCAATGAATCGAGCCAACTGCTACAGTGATGGATACGGAACCGGCGGTGCACTCTCTGACGTGTGTACTCTGGGAAATTCGCAAACCCATTAGAAACACGTGCGTCCGTGTGACTGAACTTGACATGAAAGATTTTTCCAGACAATACAATGAGCATGGCGGGTGGAAAAAGCGTGAAATCACTAATGGGAGCATTTCTATGTTTCTTGTTGTAGGTACTTTATTTAGTTGTTCCACCACGTTTTCCACATGTCAATTAACATGGTTTGTTCTTCACGGCTAGAAACTTGTTTCCAGCTCGGACAGAAAGCTTTGCGTTGGTTTCGTTTAACTTTGTGCCTTCGCAATCCAAGATAAAATTATTATTTTACATGGAAATGCCACTTTATTGTGACGATGATGATATGTAGTACCAGCATAATGATAGAATATAATCTGGGGTAATGGGATTTTTTTGGAAGGAAAACAATGTGTCATTTATTTTAGCCTTTACCTTTTGACCGAAACCCATTGTCTGTTTCCCTCAGCCAATCTAATAAAACTGCTACGTAAGCAGCTTTTAAACAACATGCTATTATTTTTTGGACTATTAAAGTACATTTTTTCCACTTAATTTGATTGCGTATACTGATTATTGACGCGTTTTGAGATTCCCAGCAGCGGTATTGAAAAGTGTTAAAAACGACAAAAATGCATAACTAACACAAAATGTCTGTGACTAAATTCTCAATAGCTTCGACATGGTACACCATCCATCCTCACGATTATCATCATTCATATCATCAGCACAGCGAACGTCTTCATGTTGTTGATAAAGTTGGCCCATTTCCCCGTCTAACTCTATATAGCTCCTTGCCTGCCCCTACAGCTATACTCTTTACTACTAGGTCTACTAAAACTGCATCCTTGACCATTTAGAGCATACAGAAAAAATATAATAATTATAATTGAAATGACACACTAGACAGCAGTATGACAGGCGAACCAGTAATAACAACAAAATAAATGGAATGAGAATATTTGCAAATTATCTTGTATCCCAGGACCTTAAAAAGGATGTGAACGTTATGATTACTTTATATAATACCGCATCATCATCATCATCATCATAACAAGTTTACTTTACTGAATTTGGTATAATATATCTAGTTTCAGTATCGCAGCAGCAGCAAGTTTATATAGGGACATTCAATAAGCTCCCTTTTTGACGAGTTTAGTTTATCAAAAGGATATCATGTAGAGAGTGTTATTGGGGTTGTAACTAATTTAGCTATTTAATATCTGTACGGCATAGTCTAAAACTATCAAATAAATGTAGTCATCTTCTTAAAGTAATTTCTTCGAACTGCTGAAACTTGTATTAAACATTATTTAGCAGAATTGTTTAAAAAAATGAGATATAATTTCACTTACAGCGTAGAGTTACACAACAATAACATGAAACTGACTATGATAAATTTCATACACATGAGTACATGAGTACCTAAGTATACACCTGGTATGTTCAGTAACGCCGTTCCTCCAATTGTTCCATGTTTATATAATAATGATTTAACTAACTATGCGTACATTTTTCATTTTACTAGCATTGGTTAAGCTACGTTTTGTCAAGCAATTCTGTGAAGCTCTTCTTTTTTTTGAAATTAAAATGTTGGCTCATTCATGCGCTGCTACTGCTGCTGTCATAATGAAAATATTTATGTGAATGTCATGATGATGACAATTTAAACGATCAAAAGGGCTTCTGAACAGCCTGGTACGTGAAGAATGATGCATTTTATTACAAGTTTGTATGCAAACTAAAGTTTAACTTTTGCTCTTTATTTTTCAATGCACTTTTTGTTTGTGGATGCGTGTAGTTTTTTCGTGTGAGTATGAGAACCTACCAGAAAGGGACTCTCATCAAAACATAAAGTGCGTACGTTGGGAAAATACCTGACCCATAATTTTCTTGCCGTTGTTACTCAGACATTATATAAAACATTTCTATGAAATAATATGGCATTTATCAAATGAAAAATAAAGTTTGAACATTCTGTAAGTGAACATTTTTACATACTGAATAAATACACAGTGTGCATAAGATATTGTGGATTGTG